>NW_019295464.1:0-18722 GCF_000500325.1 Leptinotarsa decemlineata
AATGTGGACAGAATTTCAATATGTCTACGAATAAAGAAGATATAGGCAAAAAATTATTTGGGATTTTTTGGTTTTTCCTGTATATCTCCAGAACCAAAAGAGCTATATTCGATTTCTTAACATCAACTAACACTCTATCTCTTATCGTTTACGAGATCCCCATGTACAGATACGAATTTGAATAGCCCTGTAGAGTCACAACCTGACAAAAATGTCTTTGTTTTAATGCAATAATGTTCCTGGGAATTCAGTACCTACTATTATTTAATTTGAGTTTGATATATTTCAGATTGTGGAAGTTGAAATTTCCAAAATAATAAAATTAAAACCCAGATTTTATCATCAAAAAATGACTTTCGTTCAATAGACGTGCGATTTATATTTCCTTCACGTATACTTCTTTAGGATTTCATTAAAACACCTTATATACGATCACAACTAGTGTAGATTTTTTTTTTTCAACGGTAGTATACTCCTTGCAGAATTATTCAGAGGAAACTCCATTACCCCAACTGTTTCTTACAAATAATTGATGAAATGAAAACTTTCACTAAGAAAATTCTCGAATAACATCCCCGTCGAAACTTCATTGAATATACTCACAATTTTCTCGAGATATAATCTAACTGATCCTTCATTTTCGTTCGATAATGAAATTCACAAACTTTTTCATCAGAATTATTCGTAAAATAACATATCTCAAGATGAAAGGCTTTCTTGAGGCATCCTTAATTACACGATATTTTATAATTGCATTACGTTACGTTTGAAGCTTATTGATTTCCTCCATCTTTCAAACAGGATAATGATTGATTTTTTGTCCCAACTCTATTTTAAAGTGCAGCAACGTATTGGAGTAACTGTTTTATACAGTGGCAGGTATTCTTTTACTCACAAATGATTTACAATGAATTCAATTACATATTAGTTTTGAATTCCATCCAATGAATCCACTGTATTGTAATATATCATTGAAATTGTGTATTGAAGAAGGAGAGGAATTTGAAAAATGTTCACGTTCATGGTTGATATACAGGGTGTTTCCTAAGTACGGTTTCAGAGGGTGATTCGTTAGTCCGTTTCAAGAAAAAAAGTTTTCATGAGGATATGTCCGGAGTTGTTTTGTTTCTGAGATACAGTTTGGATAAAAAAAATGGTATTTATAAATATACTTACACCAATTTGGTTGAAATTTGCTACAGTTATTTGACAGTGATAAGACGCTCATTCAGCCCTGACTAAATAGAAATTATTAGATCCAGTGACGTCTCAGTGGGTACCATAGCCAACAATATCGGGGAAAAAAATAGGCCACTGACTTGCTATAGTATTTTATTTTTACAGATTGATCAACTGAAAATAGAAGTTTTCTGTTGCTTGTGTTTTCTTCATATCTAGCTTCATTTTCGAGAAAAAAAATTGAAGTCACTTTGCATATCATGAAAAACTGGTTTGGAGACCAGCTGACAGTGACCAGTCATAGTAGTGATTCCATCATGAATAATTTCACTAACACTGAAATGACTGATATGGAATTCATTTATGGATTAGCAAATGGAAATGCGAGAGAAGTACGGATACTTTTTCAGGGCAGATATCTAAATAGAGTGATTCTATGTGCTAAAACATTTCAAATGCTACACGTAAGTTTATGTGGACCTGGGACGAGTGGTGGAAGATCAGGAACTGTAACAACGCCCAAACTCGAAGATGCAATAGAATAATATCCTACAAATAGTGCCAGGAAGATTGCACTGCAGGTGGAATTCAGCCCAAAAACCGTACGGACAGTTCTGAAAAGAAACCTTCTATACCCATATCACATACAATGGGTCCAAGCTATACTGCTTCAGGATTTTTACCCGAGATTAATGTTTAGCAGGTGGTTGATTCATATCACGGCATACAATTTTCCTACAGCATACCTTTCACTGTTCGCAGACGACACCAGTATGATCGTTCAAGAATTCGAGCAGTCCAATCTTCATAACACTTCAAAAAATCTCATGTACCACATACAGGACTGGTTTTCTGCTAACAAATTACGTCGCAATCTTTCCGAAACTAACTCCATATGCTTTCAATTTCATAGCCATATTCCAGAATTTGATATTGAAATCAATGAAGAGGTCATTATTCCGACAAATTCTACAGAGTTTTTAGGCATCCATTTGGATTGCAACCTAAGATGGACAGAACACGTTAGTCAACTGAGTAAAAAACTCTACAAGTTCCTTTATGAAATTCGACCAACATTCACCCCTCACTGCAATACGGCATCGAATTCTGGGGTGATTCAAAAGATGCAAACAAAATTTTCATTTCAGGCAATACGAAGACACAAAGAGACTCCTGCAGAAACCATTTCCAAAATCAACGATGAGTTGGATTCTGTGTATGGTGACTCTGCACCATCATTTACTCTAGTGAAATTTTGGGCACTTGAATTCAAACGTATTTAAGATCTTGAGACACGATAATGTTCGGAACGTCCAAAAACGGAGACTATCAACGAAAACATCGCCAAAGTTCACCGAATGGTACTAGACGACTGCCGATTTGAACTGAGAAAGGAGCAGAGGTAATGAATATATCAAAAGTTATCACCCGAAGACGATGTGGATACTAACAATTGAAACGTCGTGAAGTAACTTGGTTTGGAATCTTATAATTAATTAATAGTTCAATTTGTCCGATTTTATGGTTGTTGCTTGTATTTTATTTCAGTCTGTATTTTATTTAGTCGGTCGGTAACCGGTCGGTTTGACGCATCAGCCCCAGGGTGAACTATCGATTTTCACTTGCTATCGTCCAACCCGTGTTAGGAATCACACGTTGAAAAGTATGACCTCGTGAGTCCTTATCTCGCACAAGTTTCGACTTCTGAAGGTTGTCATTCATAGGGGTGCGACAGCTGGTTAACGGAAAAACAGATTTTCAAATAGACATATTGTAATTTCATTTTTTTTTGTCTTATATAATTGTTTTTTTTTCAGCTAATCTTTTTAATATTTTTACAGATTCTTTCAGGGATTTCAAATCAATTTATATCATATTAGACAATGGAAGTCCGAACTAATAGAATGCGCCACGAAACATTGTCAACCACCTTCAAACAAATGTTGATTACCCGGTACGGACCCGGAACCAGCGACTTATTCCGAGAATATGAGAAGGATATGGTCGCGCTCACCAAAGAAGAAACTCACCTCAGCTTTTTGTGCAGAGCTAGAGACAACAACATCATACCCAAAGGTTTTTTGCTGAAATTGCCAATCCCAGAAGAGAGAGTCGAACGCATATTGGAACGCGCCAGCTGAGCACATGTCTCAAATTAATAACCATCCCTGGAAGAGGTCAACTTTGATGCAGGATGCTACAGAACGATTTGAAGAAATGAGAAGAGAGACCTTGAAAGAAAATCATGGACCAATATTTACCAAGATTGAAAGCACGTGCAAGAAGATCCGACAAGACATGGAGAATACCCACAACAGAAAGTAGGGAAAGGTGGGGAAACAATGCCCAAATGCAGACCAAAAACAGAAAAACTATGAAGCCGCCAACGTCATCAACATGATTTCCCGCCCGCTCACGGACATAGAGGAAGGCAATCGACGCTTTCGATTTCAAACCAACCATTTGGCTACGATACGTCATCTGGAGACATAAGAGGGACAGATCGAACCTATTTCTAGACCACATAAATGTTCAACACCCTAGCATCAAGTTCACCATGGAGACCGAACAGGAACAACGGATAGCTTTTCTAGATGTACTCGTCGAAAGGCGTGACATACGACTGATACATAAAATGTACCGTAAACCGAAACATACGGACAGATATCTGCATGCACTTTAATATCAAATGAATGCAGTGTAACCAATATCAACATAGCCATGAAACTGAGGACTTTCACAAGTCTAAATAGGGAGGAACCTCAAACGGTTGCACGTGCATTTCTACCATACATCCCTAGGGTTACAGACAGAATCGGAAAAACCTTAGGGAAGCATAGAATAAAAATATTGATCAAATCCACTATCAGTTGCGCAGATATATCGTATACCATGCACCTGCGGAAAAGTTTATATCGGTACTACCAAAAGATCCATGGGTATATGGCTGAATGAACACCGGAGAAACTGTAGATTAGGTCAAATAGACAAATCGGCAGTTGCGGAACACGCGCTTAGTGAAGGAGATCACACGATACTGTTTGAAACTACTTGCTCCGATCATGGATACCACAGTCGGCTTGTATGGGAAGCCATAAAAATCGATAAACACACGGAAAACTACAACAGAAAAGAGAAGGTGGTATGGGATTTGGAATCCCTCACTAAAAGATGCTAAAGTGGCAACAGAGCAATGCAATGTTACATCATTAACAGGTAATAACACTTCGGCCAATAGCAACGCATCAACAAAAGAGGCGGACTACCTGAATCAATATAAATACAACCTACAAACTAGAAATCACCAGTCATTGGTGAATCATCAAGATGAATAAATCTCTGAAGAAGCCAGCCAAGATGTAACACTGAAAATCTTGGTCGCGAAAGCCTAAACCAACAGGACAGGACAATTATTTACACCGACATAAAGTTCTTCATTACTTTCTTTACTAGGTTGTTTCAAAAGTGTAGTTCGTTTTAATGAAGTGTGTTTTTGTAGCTCCATATCTCAATGAATATTTATTCTTCTGTTTCATGGTATATACCGATCGATGAAGAATTTTGTATTGTACGAGTCCCGTAGTGGTCGACCTACAGGGTGTTAATTAAGTATGTACCATGAATTTAACAGACACTTTTTCAGTTAATTTTGAAACGAAATGTCCGCGAATTTTCCGTTCTCAAGATACAGGGTGTTAAAATGAAAAAAAAGTTATCCTAAATATACTTCACCTAATTTTGTTGTTATTTAGCATTGGTATTTATAACATCAAGGAGCTAATTTAGCCCGAACGTGATTCAATTTATAAGTCCAGTGGCGTCTCGAGCGGGATTTGAATGAATATTTTTGACTCAAAAATGTACGCCACTGACTTTTGCAGTTTCAAAATTTACTGATATCAGTAAATGATCTGTTATACTCGGATATAAATGTACATTTGACACATAATTATTTTCATTTGATATTACATAGTCTATTAGAGTTTTGGATTGTAATGTAATACGGGTGGAATCAGTGATAGTTTGCTTTAATCCATATATTTCAAGTAGTTTTTTAATTTTTCTGACATTAAAAGTATTATCAAGATAATTTAAGAAAAATTTGGAAGATGTCATGCGGCGATGTCCTAGTTTTGCAGATGGCAGTAGAGTATATTGTCTAGATGAAACTGGGACCACTACTGTCCAGAAACCCAAAAAAGTCATTGCAGTAAAGGGAGCTAGACAGCTAAATAAAGTAACAAACGCAGAGAGAGGTACACTCGTTACCACGTGTTGTGCTGTGGCTGCAACGGGATCAGCACTACCTCCAGCAATGGTGTTTCCCAGAAAGCAATACAAGTCTTTCATGATTAATGGTGCACCAGTAGGAACCCTAGGTCTAGCATAACCCACCGGATGGATGAATAGCAAATTGTTTCCTGAAGTCATGAAACATTTTGTAAAAGTAACAGCCTCTACAAAAGACAACCCGTCTTTACTGATAGATGACAATCATGATAGCCACCTAGCACCTGCAGTGTTGAATATAGCAAAGGATAATGGTGTTACCTTACTAACAATACACACTCAAGCCACAGATTACAGCCACTTGATGTGGCGGTTTTTGGGCCTCTGCAAACTTATTACAAAGCAGCAATGGATTCCTGGTTGATGCGTCACCCTGGGAAGACAATTTCTATCTATAATGTTGCAGAATTGTTAGGACAAGCTTTCGATCGAGCCATGACACCCTCAAATATTGAATCAGGATTCCGCAAAACTGGAATATTTCCGTTTGATAGGCAGATTTTTACTGACAATGATTTCATGCCAAGCGAAGTAACAAATCGGCCACTCGAAGACCCTTTTAATGCTCCCGATCCTAGTCAGCCTCATGGATCTCATGAAGATCCGTCTAGTGCCTCTGGATTACGTCAGATCATAGAAACTCAACCAGCTTCTTCTGGTGCTCCCAGTACAAGTCAAACTTTTGGTCAAAAACATGATTCTCAAACAGCTTCGTCTTCCAATGCCTTTGGCTCAGCAAGATTCTTCAGATGCCCCCAGTTCAAGTCAAGAAGGTAATGAACATGTTACTGATCCAGAACTACATTCATCTTGGATCGTTCAAGTGCCAGCTACTCCTGATCGTCAAGTGATGAAGAATATACATTCTGAAACCGTGAGCTCAAGTTTGCTAACCCAACCTGCGGAAGCACCATCCATAGCAGCTAATGAACATTCTTCATTCCCAACTCTTCTTCATCCATCTACTGCTGATTTAATTCTTGTTTCTCCTTTGGAATGTCGAGCTTATCCGAAAGCTCAGCCAAGACTCCAGTCACATCGTGGTAGAAAGAGAGGAAAAAGCTGCATCCCAACTGATACCCCTATCAAGAATGAAATTGAAAGAGAATCCTTGGAAAGAGAACGTAAAAAATTGGGAAAAGGAAATAAAACTAAGGGGCCTAAAAAAAAAGAATTCCTAGCAAGAGACTGAAGACAAAAGAAACAGTTGAAAGAGTTATATTTGATGACGATGAAACTGATACAGAAAACATCTCGATAGCCTCCTCTGATAGTTTAACGTCTGAGGATGAACTGCCACTAGCTCATTTTGTGGAACCGAAAAAGGACGATTTTGTAGTCGTTCAATTTGTTGGAAAACAGCTAGTCAGGCATTATGTTGGAAAATTACTCACAAATATTGAGAATAATGAATATGACATAAGCTACTTACGTAAAAGTGGTAAAGTTGACAATAATTTCTACTTTCCTATTGAAGCGGATATGGCAACAGTATATATTTAGAAGATATCAAAATTGTGCTACCTCTGGAAAATGTTGCAGGAAGGAAGACTATACGTTCCCAAAGAATATTGTAAAGAAATTTAATATTTGTTAAAATGTTGTTAATTTTTAATTTTTTTATGTTGTAACACTTTTTTTCTTTATTATTTGTTAGTCTTTCGATAACTTTTATGTTGTAACACTGTGCCCCTTACCCTGTAACAGAGTACCCCAGATGCGGGGCTGAGTGTAACAATAGACTGATTGTTTTAAAGTGCAAATTTTATTAAGTGGTTTTAAATAATGTTACTATTTGAGTTATTTTAATCAAAGAGGGATTATCAAAATTTATTTGTATGCAAAAAACAGACTGATTAAACAAATATTTTTGTCACTATAATCTAATTTATTTTTTTTGTAACACTGTACCCCACCTGACCCAACTGAACAGTGAATTGAAAGTTACATTTTCGTCTTCAGTTATCCGTGCAGATTTTGAAAAAGTGATACATTAAGTTACCAAAGTAGTATTACCGTCGGTAAAAACTGCTGGCTTTCGTTTCCATTTAGGTCAAAACTGGCTAAAAAAAGAATACTCAGTCTCTTCAGAAAGAGCAGTATCTCCATTATGAAATGCTACAGTGTACGTATCTTCAAAATTCTCACCAGCGCATTTCAGACAGAAAAATATTAATGTTCTAGGTAGCCTTCATCACACCACCTCCTTCAGCACCGCGTAACCTGAGTAAATATGTAAATACTACGCCCAACTATTTTATCATTTTCAATCTAATCAATACCGTAGATTGCTGAGGAGAGTGGTATGATGACTGCTACCTAATACCTTCCGAATTATTTTTTAGTTTTTAGTACATTATCTACAGCATATTTTTTTTGATAGAGCCGTTTGATATACAAATTTTGTGCTGAAAACTTGGAAATGAAATAAAAACTCATTCAGTTTAGTTCATTTAGTGCTTCAATAATACAAGGTAATATGTAATTCGCCATTTTGTAGTTCTATTTCAAAGTGTAGCTACTACTATTTTACTAGTCAAGCCCTGTCATTTGATACCCATATTGAGGTAGTTGTGAAAAAATATATAATCCGTCATTTTGTAGCTGCGGCCATCTTGAATTTGCATCTTTTTCAAAGTTTACTACTATTCTACTAGTCAAGTCATTTCATTTGATACCCACATCAAGGTAGCTGTTGAAAAATGTTATCCGCCATTTTGTAGCTGCAGCCGTCTTGAATTTGCATCTTTTTCAAAGTATGTTACGTTATTCGTAAAATTTCAGAAAAACTCCTAAAAGGTAGGCAACCAGGAATACATTTAAATTATCTTTCATATCGCATACGAGAGCTGCTGCCATCATCGATGAAACGAGGAAACCTTTTGTTTGTAGCGATAGGAACTATCGGGTACAAAAAAAGGGATTGTAGAGTTTTTTTACTCAGAAAATGGCTCGAATGTCTTGAACGCTGAATTCTGTCGATTGCATATTTTACGCTTTAGGCGGTTTTAATTGATCAGTGTTCCTTTCGACAGTGATATTTGGTTGAATAATTCCTAGGATTATATTATCAACTGTCGATTTGTCTCTACGGAGGATTTTAGATATCAGTCCTTTTTTTTTTGGTGGAAAAGGAAGTAAACGCCTTGCGATTATTAGGGTATCGGTAATCGGAGGTGAGTTCTTATAATTTCACTGAGTTGAATAGGTTTCCTATATTTCATACAGCTCAAATTTCACTAATAAAATCACTACAATCATAAATATGATTTTCTAGGCGTTTAACTCCATATATTGAAATCATCTCGAGGAAATAAAAGTTACTCGGAAGAGAAAGTATATCATTCGCTGGTCGCAATACCGTAATATTCATAGTCGCCTTCTAAGGATATAATTAAGGGAGTAAACATCCGTTCCAGGAAGTGCAGTACTCCGTACAATCCAGAAATCTGGCTAAGTACCGCATGTCGAAACTTGCTTTCCGTAACTTCCACGGTCCAATATCTACTTTTCATCAACTGGGAACTACTTTCGGCGAATATCGTTTAAATGTTTTCTGTCATCAGTATTAGTTATGTAAGTTTTGCGTAATGTCTGGTGGACTGGACGAAGACCTAGGTACAATACAGATCTCATCCACTCCTCTTCTTTCCTCTCATGAGAGTTTCTAAGTGCACCAAACTCCCCAACCATTGCAAATCTTGTTTTATTCATTATATATTAATAGATAAGCCAATATATAATATATTTCTATTGAATTGATACCGTAGTCTATCTAATTGTTACCTGCCAAAGTTCATTATCAATTGGTTACTTTTTTTTAGAGTAGATGTTATAGATTCAATTTCTCTAATTTCTTTATTTTGAGTCAGGGTTGAATATTTGAATGTATTGGCGCCCGTTAAAGTGACACCTAGTATTTCAGGAACTCACCCCTCTCTCCCTGTTCAGGCTAGCTGTGAGCATAACCCTTTACTTCACTTTGTTTACGTAACCATTTGGTATAATTGTTTTTTTTTGTACAGTTCAAAGCTGTTAAATTCATTACGTTACAAGTATACCACTACTTTATTAGTCAAGCCTTGTCATTTGATATCCATATCAAAGTAGTTGTGAAAAAATATGTATTCCGTCATTTTGTATCTGCGGCCATCTTGAATCAGCATCTTTTTCTTATTTCACCACCACTCTACTAGTAGAACCCTGTCATGCGATATCCATATTCAGGTAGTTGTAGGAAAATATGTTATCCGTCATTTTGTAGCTGCGGCCATCTTGAATTTGCTTCTTTTTCAAAGTATACCACTATTTTATTAGTCAAGCCTTGTCATTTGATATCCATATCGAGGTAGTTGTGAAAAAATATGTATTCCGTCATTTTGTAGCTACGGCCATCTTGAATTAGCATCTTTTCAAAAAATCATCACTGTTCTACTAGTCGAGCCCTTTCATTTGATACCCATATTGAGGTAGTTGTAGGAAAATATGTTATCCGCCATTTTGTAGCTGCGGCCATCATGAATTTTCATTCTTTTCAAAATTTACCACTATTTTATCAGTCAAGGTTTGTCATTTGATACCAATATTGAAATAGTTGTGAAACAATATGTTATCCGCTGTTTTGTAGCTGCGGCCATGTTGGAATCGAAATGATTCAGAATGTATTGAATTGTAATGTCATCAAAACGAAATGTAAGTATCAAATTTCAAATCAATCTGTCGAAAGAAAGGGGGTCAAACTTCAATTAACATATTTGACGCAAATACATGAATAAACAAACGGGGCAAGTTAAGTAAAACCGTTTGAAAATATAGAAGAAACGTGGTTACTGAGACCGATGATTAATAACATCAATTACAAAATAGGGATTCGAGAATGTTCAAGTCAGTTGGATACACGCTGTTGGATCAATAAGTTGATATTAGTTGTTATTACGATTATTTTCTTGATTATTAGATTACTAGAACTCGCAAAATTTCATTGGCACTAAGAAAGGTTCCATACTTATATACAACATATCAATCGAATCTAACTATGTCATATTTTCAGCATTTTTTTCTATAACATTTTCTTTAACTGGATGTACACAACTTGGAAATGGAACATTGATTGTCTATATAACTGTATATACAATCCAGTTATTCAGATCCTCATCATTCATGAACGTTTATGTTGACATTTTGGGGATATCTACGATGATTTCGTAATATTCAAATGATTGTATATATTGCAGTGATATAACATATAACTTCCGGATTTAAGGTACCTTTCACATTTTTAATTGTAGCGCCACTGATATCCTTTGAATGTTTCCCATACAAATCCCACAGATTCAGAATTATGTTTTCTTACTTCCATTGTTGGAATATATCTTTCCAATACAGACTGACAGAAACACTTCTTCTAACGTCATTCACAATGCCCTCTTCATCAAATGAGCGCTCAAGATATGTTTATTCATCTTATATTAGTGACGTAGTTACTTCATTTGGAACAAAGGAGTGATATACTCTCTTCCATCAGTGTGGAATATATGATGGCATCGAGGAATTGCATCATAGAGACGAAAATATATGTGGAAATTTCATTTTCCTGAAGTTAACACTATTTGGATTTTCTCACTTGCTGTTGGTGTTGTAGTTTATATAATAAATTTTGTCGTGCATGAAAAGTTTTCAGAATCTCAATTCTTAAAAGTATTTACACGTAACAACTTTAATATATTGATTTTGATTTTTTTCAACCGATTATGTGAATTTCAAAGTCGAAGATATCAACTACAGTGTCATCCTCAAAGTATGCACCATATGGAAAACTTATTTATTAAGGATTTTTCGACTAAAACTAAACATGCACCAACAAAATACAGTACAACACACGTAATATACGAGGAACCTTCAAATATTTGATTTTGTGACAGGAAAAAGTACTCTTATTTTGAATAATTTCTGGAAATGTAATTTAGAAAAGTTGTTCTGCATTGAAAAATGCATCTAGATTTGAAGTCATGGCCATCGAAATGGAGTTTAATTTTTTTACCAGTTTTTTATGGGGACTACGAAAGAACAATTTTGCTTGTATCGACGGTTTATTTCAGTAGCCTGTAATTATTACAAATTACACAACTATGGTGTTAATCACGGTCAATTGTTTCGAAAAGTAAATTAATTTTCAAAGTTTTTGAAGAACAACAGAACATGAAAGAAGTTTTGAACTGAAGAAGACCAATTCCATTGTAGCCCAGTTAATAATGTTCGTTTCTACTGAAGAAGCTATTGTGTTAAGGAAACGGGTATAGAAATTGAAATATTTGTGGAAATTGTGTAATTATCATGGAAAGTGTAACGGATCAGTCCATTCATAGTAAGTGTTGATGTTTTCTAATAGGACTAGGTTGCTCGCGATTGGCTTGCTTATGGTGTAGGTGTTTCCAATCAAGTGCTTGGATGATTAGGATCTCTTTCTTCTTCCGCTCCCATCTAACACATGGTCTAAAAAGTCCCGGGCCTAAGAAAGAAAACGTTTCTTTTTTTGTTTCGTTCAAAAATCTCCATCAAGAGCTACACAATCATTCCAGCACCACTCTAACATTTCAATACCACTTTATCTCTTGCCTCAAAATAGGCCTCAGTTTCAGCAATAACCTCTTCATTCGACCGAAATTTCTCACCGGTGAGCATTTTTTTGAGGTCTGCGAACAGCCAGTAATCGCTGAGTGCCATATCTGGCGAATACGGTGGATGTGAAAGCAATTCGAAGTTCAATTCATGTTGTTTTGCCAATGTTTTGTTTGACTTGTGACACGGCGTGTTGTCTTGACGGAAAAAAATGTTTTTGCCATATGCGGTTGTTTCTTTGCAGTTTCGCCCTTCAAACGCTCCAATAACGCTATGTATTTCAGAGAGTATTGATTGTCGGTCTCAGACTGATGTCATCTATACTGATTTTTCTGGTGTACCACAAGGATCAAATCTAGGACCCCTACTGTTCAATATGTTCATTAATGATATCGGAGCTGAGATTGATATCAATTTCCTTTTATACGCAGATGACTTGAAACTCTATCACAATATAACATGTTCTAACATGTTCCGGTGAAGCGGAAAAAGGAAAGCGGAGATAAGTGAATGTACTCGAATGACCCATAAATAGTCATCTCTCGGATGAATTAACCCAGTCATCACCCGAAGACGATTGTGAATACTAACAATCGAAACGTCGTGAAGTAACTTGCCTTAGAATCTCTCAACTTTTTATTTTTAATTTTTGTTCTATTGTTCTATTTTAACTTGTATTTTATTTCACTGTTATTTCATTTCAGGTTTTTTATACCTAATATAATAGTTATTTTCATCGATTTCAAATATTTTATAGTATCAGGAAGTATGAACAAGAGAAATTCATCATGAAATATTCTCAATCGCCTTCAAACAAACGTTGAGAAGTAGAATTTATCTGTATCTGTAGAGTAGGGAGGGTGCGGTGTAAGTCCACGCACTTAGGCCAATGTGACCCATTGTACATCCTCCCGAGGAGTTGTCCTCATAGGTCATCGTCCATCCTGTCCTTTCCAGGAAGGTGGACAGGTCGCTGTGAGACATCTCCTTTATATCGGTAGGTGTAGGCCAAGACTCGCCGAACACACACTCTCTTATTGACGATAACTCCAGGCACTCACACAGGACATGCCTGACAGTCTCATCTTCCTGTTCACACATCCTGCATAGAGGTGTGTCCACTAGCCCCATATTATGTAGGTGTTTNTTTTTCCTGGTCATCGCCAGATATTTCTTCGGCGCCAGCTTCCTAGGGTCGCCCAAGGTGATCCTGGCAAGATTACATCCTTTGATTCCATCCCATCTCTTTAAGGATTGAGCATGGATGTAACATTTGACTAGTTCCACAATTGTCGAAGTCATTAGGCCATGGGTTCCACTGGGTCCTAAAATTCTTAGTCCAGCCGCTTCCTTGGCTGAAGAGTCGGCAATGCGATTACCCTTTAACCCACCTCAGGATAATGTTATTATCTACCGAGGCTTTGGCTAAATCTAGATGGCACTCTAGTACTAGCCCTGAGGTAACAAGCTGTCTGTTCAAGGCTAATAGTGCTTGTCTGCTATCAGAGCAGATTGTTATGTTTTTGCCAGAAATTCCTTTCTTGGTTATTTCTTTTGTGGCGATTGAGATACCAGCCAGTTCTGTTTGGACCACGCCATTCCCCACTTAATCCTTAGGCTCAGTGATCTGGAGTTCACTTCACATCCTGAGCCTTCTTTGGTTTTTGAACCGTCTGTATAAATCCGTATTGCATTTGTGGCATCTGACTCTGTGTTCTGCTCAGTTTGTATTTTGTAGGGTTTATTAAACACAAACCTGGGTTCAATTGCATCACTGGTTGCCTGCAGCAGAGGTTGCGCAGTAAACGCTTCTTGTCATAGGCTCAGCCTCAATTGACCCATTTCCACTTCGAGGTTACCACCAGCCGTGCGCAATCGTACCATGGCCATTAACGCAACCTCCTTAACGTACAGATCCAGAGGGGACAGACCCGTGATCAATTCCATTGCCGTGGTTGGTGTTGTTCTCATGTCTCCTGTGATGTTTAAACGAGCCAGTCGCTGTATTTGATATAATTTTTGGATGGCCGTTGCTTGTAGAATTTTCGGTCCCCATGCAATGGTTCCATACGTTAACATAGGTCTTATTATTTCAGTGTAGATCCAGGTGACCATACGGGGTGAAAGATCCCATGCGCGTCCCACTGTCCTTCGACATTGCTCATAAGCCACATATGCTCTTTTTGCTCCACTCTGTAGATGAGAGTTCCATGTTAGCTTCTTGTCGAGGATAGTACCAAGGTATTTCACCTCTTCAGAGAAGTTTAGTTTGCTTTTGAAGATTTCGGGAGGTTTTAAGCCCGTTAAACTTCTTTTCCTGGTGAAAAGGACCATCTCAGTCTTCTTGGATTTGATCGACAGTGAGTGTTCCTTACACCATGTTTCTATTGATTTGAGCCCATCCTGCGCTCTATCGCACAGTGTGTTTACAAATTTGCCGGTCTGCAAGATAACTATGTCATCTGCGTATGCAATTGTGTAGAATCCATTTTTGTTAAGTTGATTAATTAGGGTATCTAGAACTATGTTCCAGAGAAGTGGTGACAAGACCCCTCCCTGTGGACATTCCCTTATGACCAGTCCTTTCACTGTGATGTCTTCTACATTAATACTTATTGCTCTACTAGAGAGCATCTACCAGGGGTACATTTATGGAGTGTAGGGGCTGGGTAATTGTTGGAAAAGTCGTTTTATCAAACGTTCCCTCCATATCTATGAATATACCCTGGGTGGATTCTTTGTTGTCCATTGATCTCTCGATTCTGCCAACCACATGGTGAAGGGCCGAATCAGTAGACCTTCCCGGAGGTAGAATTTAGAATCTATTGGAAATACTTTTCCTTCGCCTGAACAAAAATGTTGTCTTGCGTCGAGCGTTTCGCTCACCGAGTTAGCAAGTGTTTTCAATAGATGAAATTTTTAATGAAGATTGAATTGTATCATAGTTATTTTCCGGATTTGTTAATCGTGGTCTGCAGGTTTTCCCCATATCAGATACTCAGTGTATGCCGGGAGAACAATCATCTACGAATCGCTGACCCAACTAATACTTGAATCGTCATCCTAGGAAGACAATTAGGAAAAGATGGTTGGCAACCATAGTATGGTGGCTACTGATTTACCGCCAGATGGAACAGTTCTTGAAACAATGTTTAAAATGTCTTTCAGTCTTCCAATTTGAATAACAACACACGAATTCCATGATGATCCATGGCAAATAAATATAAGGACGATACCTGTGTCCAGTATAGATATGATACTGCGCATAACATATTACCATTCAAAATGCCATGAAATACAATTTTTGAGGTAGGCAAGTTCGTTCATAATCACCAGCCACTTGACAGAACTGTTATTCTAACGAACAAAACCTAATTTAAAATAAACAGATGACAGATCATAATTCGGGGGCGAAGAGTTTTAATAATACAGAGCTTATTCAGACACTTATTGGTTCCAAATCAACAGAGGCAGATGGAGAATTTGAACAAATCCATCATGAAACTATTGGGCAGATATTCCATGCACGCAAAAAAGACCATGAAATGAAATTATAGAAATTCATAGTCAGATTCAGCTTCACACCACGTAATGAACAGCAATATAACTACGTGATGAAATTTCTCTCATCCTAAATCTGGGCCTACACGAGTCTCGTCCTGGGTTCCACAATAGAACCCTCAAGTTGCGTCCCATTGTCAACATTTGTACCTGAAATTCCGTCCGGCGTGCTCTTCTCACTACTCACCTGAAAATGCAAATAGTGAAAAGTGAAGCAATTAGTACCTATTGGAGTGGAAGTAAAATCTAATTCTATCTGACTTTTTTTCAAATCAACGTTTCCTTCAAGAATATTGTTTGCTTTTCTACAGTTCCAGTTCTCAGAAGGACAATCATCTTATGAATTCGTTTTCCGTTCAGTTATAGAAGTGTTACACAGTGTTACACGGGGTACAATGTTACAATGCAAATATCTCTGTTCCTTTCTTTTATTTTTATGATGTTGGTATACACGTTGGTCAAGTGCAGAAGCCGCCATATTAAGACAAATGTCATAGCTGCAGTTTGTACTGAGTTTTAGAAATATAAAACAAAAAAGGTGTCAATGTGATTAAACGCCAAAAAATCATTTCAAAGTTTTTCATTTCTTTCCGGGCGTATCGTGTTTGGGTAAGTCATGTTAATTTCCCTTTATTTCATGTATATTTCGCTATAAATTACCGGCAAGTAGTTTGTTGCAAACATAACCTAAAATACTCATCCGCATTATTTATTAGGCTTGTACCTCCGGGGTACTGTATTACGGTTCACTGTGTGACACTATAACAGTCAGCTCCTACTGTAACAGTCAGCCCCAATCAAAATATTTTTTTATTATTTAAAGGTATTAAAGGAAAATGGTGCGAAATCGTGAGAGGAAGACGGATTACGGTCTTCATACTGAAAAAAATATGGCAGAAGCGATTCTGATGGTTGAAAGTGGTATTAGTCTTCGAAAAGCTGCAACTGAAAAGAATGTTAACTTCATGACATTGCAAAGAAAATATGCGACTTACTCCAAATTATGCCAATAGTGCAATTCAGTGCAATTCAAGAAAATGCGTTGAAGGAGTATTTAATTAACTGGTCCAGGATGTGCTATGGTCTCGATACGGTTGAGTGCAGAAAGCTTGCTTATGAGATGGCTGTTTATTATAATTTGAATATTCCAAAAAACTGGGAAGACAAGAAGATGACAGGAATTGACTGGTTATATGGGTTTAGAAAACGGCATCGTGATTTAACCTTAAGAAAGCCTGAACCTTGTAGCTTGACCCGGGCAACATCATTCAATCGTCACAATGTGAATGAAGTTTTTAATAATTTGGAAGATGTTATGCGACGATGTCCTAGTTTTGCAGATGGCAGTAGAGTATATTGTCTAGATGAAACTGGGACCACTACTGTCCAGAAACCCAAAAAAGTCATTGCAGCAAAGGGAACTAGACAGCTAAATAAAGTAACAAGCGCCGAGAGAGGTACACTCGTTACCACGTGTTGTGCTGTGGCTGCAACGGAATCAGCACTACCTCCAGCAATGGTGTTTCCCAGAAAGCAATACAAGTCTTTCATGATTAATGGTGCACCGGCAGGAACCCTAGGTCTAGCATAATCCACCGGATGGATGAATAGCAAATTGTTTCCTGAAGTCATGAAACATTTTGTGAAAGTAACAGCCTCTACAAAATACAACCCATCTTTACTGATAGATGACAATCATGATAGCCATCTAGCACCTGCAGTGTTGAATATAACAAAGGATAATGGTGTTACCTTACTAACAATATCTCCACACACAAGCCACAGATCACAGCCACTTGATGTGGCAGTATTTGGGCCTCTGCAAACTTATTACAACGCAGTAATGGATTCCTGGTTGATGCGTCACCCTGGGAAGACAATTTTTATCTATAATGTTGCTGAATTGTTAGGACAAGCTTTCGATCGAGCCATGACACCCACAAATATTAAATCAGGATTCCGCAAAACTGGAATATTTCCGTTTGATAGGCACATTTTTACTGACAATGATTTCATGCCAAGCGAAGTAACAAATCGGCCACTCAGCGAGCGCCGGAGTTTTTTGTTGAAATACCGATAAATTGAAGGAATTTTGTGAAAGAAATTGTTTTACACCTCTGGATTTTCGAGCAATTTCAATTAATTATTCTGCAATTGCGTTCCGCGCATCACTGGTGAAAACATCAATTTTTCTTTCACTAATTACATATATGAACCCCTTCCCAAAAGCGCCATACTGTATACCATACCTTGAGGATTTTTCTGTAGTGCTTGTCTAAAAGAAATTACTTACCAATATCAAATAATTACCAAAAATATATAATAATTAACAGTACTAGTAAAATTGATGGTTTGGTGACATTTTTGCTCAAGTGTCTCCCATTCCTTCACAATATGTTGATATGATAAGTCTCGATTGTTGAAAACAATCGACAAATCATTTAAAAAATATACTTTTTCATTTTTGTTACATTGGAATGTGACTGCATTCCTAATATCAGATACTCGATAAATCGCCATAGTTACTTATATACTTGACGTTGAAATTTTGCTACGAAGGGAATCATCATAATTCGCTAGATAAACGAATGCATTATTCTATATTTAAGTTGACCACTATATTGTGAATATATTCTTCGATTCATAAGCATCAATTAGATAAGATATTCTAGTTGGATTCTTGTGTCGGTTCCTCATTCCGCCCATAACAAATTGTGATAATACAACACATCCAAATGTATATAATTATAATATGATTAACATCTTCACATAATAAATGGCATTCTTCAGTATTCCCGCATATACAGATTATAGAACACGTGGGTTTCTAGAACCTCGGGCTGGTTATTTTGTATGAAAATATTTGCATTGAATTGAAGTAATCATTTACGTCCCTACTGAAGATGTCATGTCGGAAAAGGCTAGCAAGAGTTCTTAGAGTGACAATGCTGTTGAGATGAATTGAATTTTGAACAGTTTCTGCACATCAACCTGAAATTTTGAATTTGA
Source organism: Leptinotarsa decemlineata (assembly GCF_000500325.1). Lineage (NCBI taxonomy): Eukaryota > Metazoa > Arthropoda > Insecta > Coleoptera > Chrysomelidae > Leptinotarsa > Leptinotarsa decemlineata. The sequence goes on from NW_019295464.1 coordinate 18,658, forward strand.
GTCGTAGATAATTTCATTAGTTCGGACTTCCATTGACTGATATTATAAAAATGATTTGAAATCCC
>NW_019295465.1:0-17514 GCF_000500325.1 Leptinotarsa decemlineata
TCTATCTATATGCAAATATCTTAATAATCACATCTTCTCTGGTGCTGTGACAAAATTTTCAACGTCACATTTGCATTTGAATTTTCGAATTTTTTATGTTTTTATTCATACATTTATTGTATTACAAAATCATGATTATGAAAATATATTATTATTATTTTGCTCCGAGTTCCATGAGTAAAATACTTCTAAACTGTCTTGAAACATCCCACATAATTCTTAGATGTAAAAAAACGAAAAGATATTATACCTACAAATCATCACTGATAAATATTGGAAAACATTTGGAAAATGTGCATACAACAAATATACGAATTTTTCGAAAAAAAAAAATTATAATTTTATTTTAACTTAGATGGAAACAGATGGCGCAATATGAGGCAGAGAATGTGGTTACGATTTGATAGAACAGAATGAGGCCATTTGAAAATCTACTTCACTTAGGAGAGATCGATTTTTGCAGCTAGTTGTTTTCCTTCTCTGGAATATTTCGTAAGTTTTACTATTCTCAGAATATTTGGAAACGTGCTATCTCAAGTAACTTTAGAAATATTACATACAGGGCCTTATTTATGCTCTGTTACAGAAAGATCACAACTGGTGACGAATTATAGATATACAATGTGAAAAAGCCAAATGGAATAAATTCATTGCGGTTGCGGAACATATTTTTTTTAAATTCCGAAACACGTCAAATTTGAATTATAATTTGACATACTTCAATAAAAAAATGGTACCCCTACCTTCAACCCCGTTAAATGATAGGTACATCCGCCAGTTTTTTAAATGGGAAGTATAGGCTTGTGATAAATATATAGTGTGAAAGGTCTTTCCATTCTCTATTCAAAAATGTTATCGCTTTCGAATTTATTGCAACAATCAAGATAAAATTAATTAAAATCATGTGGTTACCGAAATTCCATAAAATACATTCAAAACTTATTGCAAGATACTGTCGCAACTCAGTTCTCGCTTGGCTATTTACGAGAGGCTTTTTATTTGCTGTTTCACCCATTCATTCATCCATCCAAAATAATGAAAGAACTCATTTGAAACTTAATTAAATGTTTATTGTGAAGAAACAGAAAAAATAAACTCACGCTCAAATGTTAATAAAAATAATACATTAACACAATCAAAAACTTACATTATACTGCTACCCAGCAGGATCGAAGAGAAGGAGATGTGCTGCATTGCTGATGATTAATCGATACTCAAATGAATACTGAATACTGTCTGTTGACTGTTAACTGTCAATGATCTTGACCTCCCTCAACATTTATAAAGAATTATATGCTGACATTGCGACTTTGATTCGGTCACTGTACTGAGGTAAAATGCACAGCATGCAATCTGTGCCAAGTTTGCGTATTTGGAGATTGTTTTATATTCCATATCCTGTGATCGGATCAATTTCGATGTCTATGAACTTGAAATATTAAAAGATGGAATTCTGAATACTGAGTGTTCTTGTGTTAAAATATTGAAGTGAGGTTGGAACATCTTTCAATTCATGTATTTAATTGAATGAATCTGAATTATTTCATGTTTATTTCCTATATTTGACACTACTCAAAACTTCATGTTGGGTTATTGATAATAAGAAAGTATGCAAAAATCATGAACAATGTTCTTTCAAGATAGTATCCTTCAAACACCTGTAAATGATTTCCATGGCAACATTAGTTCAAAACGCCTAGTCAACTTGTTTTTTATGTTAAGTTGTCAGTATTTCAATTTGAGTTCAAATTTCGTTAACTTCAAGTCTGACAAATGGTTAGATTAACGGAAATACATGAAATAATTTTACAAATGATTAATTACGGAGATGAAACCCGGATACAACAGAAAGTGGCTCGCCTATTCCAAGAGAAATTTCCTAATTTACCATCCATATCTCAAGTATTAATAGGCAAAAACAGAAGCAGTTTCGCGAGCTTGGTCGTGTGGAGCAGACAAAAAAAGGAGCGATGAACTCATATTAGATGTGATGCTTGAGTTTGAGGAAAATTCACATACATCGAATAGTACCAGTCTCCGGAAAATCCTCACTGGATGAGAGAAGAACACATCCAATATCCTCAAAAGGTTATTTTTTGGGAAGGGATTGTGAGAAACCATATCATTGGTCCCTTCACCATTGAGGGCAAATCGAATAGCGATAATTATCTGGCACTACTTCAAAATGATGTCATTCCAAGTTTAGCAAATTAATATCCTGATCCTGATTGTCCGGCAATCGATATAAAATTTCCCAATCGGTGGATAGGGAGGCGAGGATCGATTGAATGGCCAGCACGATCACCTGATATTTCATTACATTTTTTTATGGGGATATGTAGAGATCAATGCGTACAAAACTGAACCTTCAGATTTGAATGACTGAAGAAAACGAATAACGATTGCGATTAGGTCGGTCACGCATGATATGTTGAATAATGTTAGAAGACAGTTTCATTTGTGAACATTGTGAACATCTACTTCGTTAACATCCACATGATTTTAATTTATTTTATCTTAATTGTTGCAAGAAACTTGAAAGTAGTAATATTTTTCAATAGTGAATCGAGAGACCTTTCAAAAGATATTTCACAAACCTATACTTCCCAGTTAAAAAATTGGGATTGTACCTGTCATTCGAAGGGGTTGAAGGTAGGGGTGGCATTTTTGCATTGAAGAATGTCGAATTATATTTTACATTTGACGTCTTCCGGGATTTTTTTAATATGTACTGTAACCGTAATAATGAATTTATTTCATTTGGCTTTTACACACTGTATGGTCATTAAATCGAAATCAAAGTCCAATCGCCGTCCAATCGGAAGAGCCTAGGAGAGCCAAGACCAAAAAAGCACGTCAATTTCGTTCAAATGTCAAGGATTTGCTCTTCAATAACCTTGGCGTGGTACATAAAGAGTTCTTGTCACATGATCTTACGGCCAATAAGGAGTATTATCTTGAAGTTATTCGTCGCTTGCGCAACGAAAGAGCGGGTGCTCACTCGTTGCTTGTTCATAATTTTTGAACAAAAACAATACCGTAATTATGTCTCAGCCATCGTATACACCAGATTTGTACCTCTGTGACTATTATCTGTTTCCAAGATTAAAGATACCAATGAAAGGACACAAAATATTCGGTTCATTCTTCCAACCAATTATATTTAAACTTCATTACCTGCCACTTTGTTAACAACTTGCAATGAAAATGATATTTCAATATAATCAATAATACGCGTAATTGAAATCAGTGATATGAAAAAACTTCATTCTTCCGACATATGTTCATTTATCAAAATTTTCATCAATTCATAAAGTTTCTATCATTATATCATATTCAACTTGACGGCAGAATGAGGCAGGGATCCAAAGTTTGGTAATTCCTTAGTAGCTTATTAAATTCCCTACAGCTTATTTCTCTGTGGGGTGTTGTTCCGTGTTTACACATTCCAAAACATTTCCATTTTGTTATGAATATTTTAAATAAGATGTGATGGATGATTATGAATGAGAAAGTCGGAAACTTTTTGATATCTGATGCGTATAATGCCGAATGGAAAAGCGAACACTCCCGAATATTAAGTCCGTTTTAAAAAGATGTTATTTATGGAAAACTTTTGGAAATGATTCACGAAAAGCGAATGCAATTTCAACTGCCTACTTGATGACGATATGTTGACATAAAAATTGTTTTGAGTGCCAATCAGCTATTCCCTTACGAGCAACCTCGAAACTTGTACAAATAGCATATATGCAGTAATCTGACGGATCCACTATTAAAAAAATATAAATGTACTCAAAATATATTTTTGAATCTGGTAACAGGAATCGAAATTTGCTTACTAATCTGTAAGTCTAATCAACAACTTCAAAAACATGAAAAATAGAGATAAAGGTCCTAAAACTATGAGCGATAGCTCATTCGATTCGGAATCACCTCTAAATAAANATGGCTGTTTGACATTCATTGTTTCACCATGGAAGTGAAAAATATTTATTAAGGGAGCTAGTTTTCCCAACATATATTTCAGCAGCTTGAATTATTATTTGAGAAAGTTTTGAAATCATAGCGGGTATATTTAGGTTCAACATTGTATCCGTGTCGATTTCGGCAGTTTCATTTTCAATAAGTGATGTAAAGCGGGTCCAGTCTGTTTTTTTGAGAGACCATTTTGGGAGGTAGTGTAAGAGAGTTTGAATTTTTCGTTAGTGATGATAATTGGGTGGTGATCACAACCGTATAACTCTGGAATTACATTCCAGTCCAGTATCGTAGATTAATATGGTCGAAAATAGAGAGAACAATTGCTAACGATTCGCCGGAGATAAGGATTGAAATTATTCATCATGGATTTTATTTCGTTACTCCCTATATTTGTTTTTTTGGAACGCGGTAGAGGTGTTTGGTTGACTAAGATGTTGAGTTCGTCTATTGGTGGATCTTGATCAGGAGAAATATAAAGATTGCAGATATGTTATTTGACTGGTCCCTGGATAGTTACTGCAACTGCTTTCAAATTGGTAATAAGTGGAATGTTTTGTACTTCTAAACAGTTTTTTTACATATATGGCAACTCATCCACTGGCATGGAGTTGGTTGTCTCTGCTTACATGGAAACATGTGTAATTTGAAAGATCATGGACGGTTTGGTTTGTGAAATGGGTATTTTGGAGCTACAAAATAGATGGCGAGTATTCTGAAAGGTGCAACTTTAACATCTCTGAATAATACAATGGGTATAATACCCATTGAGGTTCCATTGAAAAATCGAATTGAATTTTACTCGAGAGAGGATAAAGTTGAAAAATGCTAAAAAGTTTCCTGGGATGTGTCGCTGACCTCTATTTCACTGGCTAATTCCAAATCTAATCGTCTCCTTATCTTATTTTGAATTTTGTTACATCTGGTTTTTATTTTTCTTGCCGTTAAGAGGAGGTATATCCTACATAATAGTTCAAGTAGTCCTTTAATTTTCGACGTATTTAAGTTTTTGTCACGCTAAGCATGTCGGATGATCCATAAACATTTTCAAAAAAGTCTTTTGTTTCATCATATGACAGGACNGTGGCGTATGGAAATTATACCAAACAGATGGCTAAACATTAATTTCAAGTGTATTCCTAGTATTTTAAAACTGAATTCACAAATAATAATCGAATTATATCGATCATATGAAGAAATATACAGTGTCCACAGATGGAGTTGCTGAGATAAGGAAAATCTTCATTTCACGACAGAAAGTCCCTCATTTAAAAAATTTGCATCTTTTGGAAATGAGAATAACATAAAAAACCTGAGATCGGATGTACAGGGTGTTAGTAAAGTAATAAAATGTGAAAATATCTCATGAGAAAAGTAAGTACCATTTTTGTTTTACAGAAAATTTTGTTAAATGATGAATGATGTTTATAATCTAAAATAAGGCATAAATCCAACTATTAACCAGATTGAAATTCTAATTTTCACATTTAGAATTATTATACGTTTTTTGCGATTATTTGCAGCATTTCACAAAAAAATCAAGAAAGTTATTCCAGCCCTTATAGCAGTGGAACAACAGTTCACTACAAATGTTCCATTATAACTGCTTCATTGACCAATCTGTGATAATCAGGCATATGATATTTTTTCTGCTTTTCTGTCCTGGTTGTGGCTGCGTGGAAAGCGTTGTTCACAGACAATTCGAAATCCGCCACCGCCGTGTCGAGACCGTTGCGAGTTTGAAGTGCCTCACGGTCTGTGCGTATCTCCACTAGGTGAGCCTTGGAGGCTTCCCAATCCGTGGATGATCTCATGTAATAATCCTGGGAAGGGGGATCATCATCCAACATCAGGATGACTGGATTATGATCTGAGTCGAATTCCTACAAAGTGTACACTTCGCAGGATATGAAGACGTTCCTGAACAGTGCAATATCAAGCACGTCAGGTCTCAAATCTCCACGATAGTACGTGGGCTCATCTGAACCCATCACTCAATACTCATGTCTGTCACCATGAGCATGGAGCGCTCGGCCGTTCGCATTAGTGAGTCTGCTCCACAGATTGTGCTTGGAGTTGAAGTCACCAGCAGCAAGTGTGTGGATATTTGTCGACATCAGCAGTTCATCTAGTGATTCTGGGAGTAGACGATTCCGCGGAGGGTTATGAACTGAGATTAGTTAATGACTACTATTTCCCCGTTGGAGTTCAACACCCAATGCCGAATTGTACGTGAGGAACATTGCGTTTGAAAAAACTGCCAACTCCTCCTCTAGCACGTCCAACGCGTCCTCTATGGTAAAAACGGTAATTTGCAATACCAAAAGGTTCATTGTGCAGGTAGGTTTCCTGCCACAGTTCAACGTCGACGTTCTGCGCTATCAAGAAGTTCTCAGAATCAAGTTTCTTGTTTAAAATACTATTGGCATACCAAAATACAACCTCAAAAAAACTAGGCAATGTTAGTTGTCTAGCCATTAGCAGGTTTCAGTTAGCACGCTGGTGTTCACCATAAACATATTTTCGAGTACGGGGAACTGAACGAAGAGTTTCTTCATCTGGTCCGAAGCGGAGCAGATGTCACTAACCTTCGACGGGCGGGGTCTACTGGACGCCTCGTTCGGCCTGGCGGAGGTGTTGCTGCTCTTTGCTGCCACTGCGTAGCCAGTGTGCCGGGCGTGTGCCAGATATTTCGGCAGGACGCTTTCCAGGTATGGGTGCGTTTCAGGGACATTTGCAGCTACTTTGGTCCTCCTGCAAACCTTGGGGAACTCATGACAACCGCGGTAGTTTGCAGTATGCACACCCTTGCAGTTATTGCACTTTGGCGGATCCACGCGTGACTTTTTGCACTCACCTGAAAGGTGTCTGCTGGCGCACTTGACGCAAATGGGAATAGCTAGGCAGTTCCATTTGCTATGCTCGAACCGCTGACGTCTGTGACACTGCCCTACCAGTGTCTTTTTGTGTTGGGGCTCAACTTCAATTTTAACATCAAGCAGGTCCCGTTTGTCGTAAATATGTTTCTGATTTTGGTTCACTTGAACCAAAACTAGAGGAAGCGGTAGGTTTCCTCGCATCATCCGGGTGACGGATGATGGTTGGAACCCTTTTTCTACCAAGGCGTCCTCGATGTCAGCGGTCTCCAGATGTTCGGGGACTCCTCTGAAGCCGACTCTTATTTACCTTCCTTCAGATGAGGTGTACGTGTGGTCAAGGATTTTTTCCCTCACCAGGAGTTTGAACATGTTCCTATAGGCCTCGATCGAAGAAGGTTGAACCTTGATGCAGTCGGCCAGGTTCTCTGCTTTTGTATAATTCACCTTGTGAAAGATAGCCAGTTTTATAAGTTGAACCCACTTGTCCTTCTGGTGAACGACAATTGGCGCTTCAGGGTACCTCAGGACGCGGAAGGTCAAGGGAGCTAGTTCCCTGGTTGTTGGAATTTCCAACCTGAATGACATTTTGTGCCGACTGTTTTGGGCTACCCTGTACAGTCTAAATCGAATTTAATTTTCGGACCTGTTTTCTTCGACTGACATATCATGATCTCCTTCGACGGAGGACTCTGTTGTCGAGTGTTCTGACTCTGGCATACTATTCCTAGCTTCGTCTCGAAGCTTCAATTTTTTTGACCCCTTTTTTGGGCTGGTTCGGATGGAAGAGGAGAAAACTCAGGAAGGCGACGCTTTTTATTGGCCGGTTCTTGCGGCTTGATCGTGTCTTCATCATTTGTTGTCTCTGGCTGAGCAGAGAGGGTGGTGTAGACGGGGGTATCTTTGAAGGATTATTTCTGTAGCGGACGCTCGAGAAGCTCCCTGTCCCCAGGTGGAAGGCCAGAGGCCTTCCGAACTGCCGCCCCGGGGCTGTTCCTTAGCAGCTCTGATGGACTCAAGCCCAGGCAGTCAAGGAATGAACCCATGTGAGTAATTACTTCACCCCTGTCCCTGGCCATCAGGCTGTCAAGCAGTTCCTACATACTGCTATCGAGAAACTCACACTCTTTGATTTCCCAAGGGTAGGCGATGATAAAATAAACAGTTCCGTGAAAAGTGATGAATTTGAACGCACTCACCAGAAGTCTGGACGGTTCTTGCTCACCATAACCAACGCACACACTAATATGAGAGATTAACTACTGGTGATCGGCTGATCATTCACCGGAAACAATCGTTTATATGGAAATAACTTGGAAAATATCGGAGCGAAAATTAATCTGTTTGCCAGTTTGACACCTAGTCAATTATTTTTTTTGCTGGATGTTCGTCATGTTCTCTCGTACATGATTTGAGTTGCCATGAATTGTTCGCCTCCTGTGATCTAGTGCGTCACTTTTCGGAACTATGAAGAGCTTTATCAGTTTCTTTGATACACCTGCAACTTAGGTCTATTTAGAACAGTTTCAATTTGTTCTGGTATCCTTTCGATGAATTCTGTCAATAAGTAGCACTGTACATTCTGAGTGGAGCATTATTGTTGAAACAGTGCTCAGTGTGGGTTTCAAGTTGTTTATATTTTTCCAAATCTCAATGTGGTTCTCATAGACCCATTCACCTATCTGTTCGTACCAAAATTGTTAGTATCTCCACAACATTATGTAGTATATAGTCAATTTATTCCTGTTCGTCAGTTTCCAGAGTTCTTCGCGGTTGAATTCTTACTCAATCGCGAAATTTATGTCGAACATAAACAAGGACATGTCCAAGGACATGCCTATTGTTGATTCTCCTACATATACCAAAATTTATGTTGTAACCATGTAGCATTGAAAGGTCAGTTTTCAATTAGTTCGTAGATAATATCAACGACATGATATGAGAATGATATTGATAAAAAACAAATCGCATGTGTGCTCTCTAGGTGTGACATTTAATATTCTCGTAGTTTTGATTCCATATTCCACATAAAAGGTTTTGTGTAACGCAATCCAGTATTTTGCATGACATACGTACAGATTTGATGGTTTATCTTATTCTCCTAAATCCCTACGTTTGTGTTATTTGAAGTTTCCAGAGGTAACATACGGTTCCATTTGAGTGAGAGGTTACATGTAATTTATTCTGTATATGCACATATACTATGAGTAAGTCGCATTTGTGGCAAAACATAACATGGCACAGAGGTGGAGTTTATTTTAATAATAATATTTATGGTACTCGCAGAAGTATAAAGTTCAACTACACATATTTCACTGAAGATTTATCAACAAACAATATATTTCTACTGAATAATTACTTAACGTTGATGGAGAGTTTGCAGATATCAAATAGATATCAGAAAGATAAAAGAGTTCTTGGAAAGTGAAGTTCAAGGTGTACTCAGTTGAATCTCGAAACGATGTACAGCCACAGTCCGTCGCGTATTCTGATATGTACCGTTCTTGGTGGTATCAAATGTGCCAAGTCACTTGAACACCTCCCGTGAAAGTATCTATAGAAGCGAGACAAATTTTCATCCTTTCTTCGATGTTCTAGGCTATCAAGGGTGAACGTGATGTTCGCATCTCAAATCAGGAGGATGACTCCTTTCTGGATGGAACCCAGCAACTTCAGGGTATTTTTGGGAGCAGAGCTACATACATGAGAACAATACTCCAAAGAAGGTCTGATCTGAGCTTTATAAAGCATCAAAAGTTGCTGCCGCGTGTGTATAGTTTTCTGGTTCGGAACGGTGTTCTAAGCTTTTGAGAAGCAGCCTTTGCCATTTCAGCGACATGATTGTGTCAAGACTTATTGGTGCCCATTTCAACACCCAACAAACTTATCTAAGCAGGAATCGGAATTGTCTGACCTGACATTCGAAGACATTAATCTTTTTGGAAAAATCCGATGATTGAATTGAACCTGGTTACTTTCACCCCAATTCAAACAGACAATAGATTCCAAGACACATATTTTTTTAATAGAACGCATCTCGTAAATAATAAGTCGTAAGAAGTCGTATAATCAATTATCGATTTGAACATTATTACAAGTATCCTGTAATATTTTTGTTGAATTGCGAGTTGAGACATACGGCGAATTGGACAAATCTCACAAATAAACTCTATCGAGAAACGAGAATACGGGCAAATATACAACACCTGATATTGTAGATCAGGGCTGAAGCATTCAAAAATGGTAAAAAGTTAAAAAAGTATTAGTAGAATGAAATATATTAGAAAAGGAGGTAAATATGATAAAAATTTAAGGAAAAATAAATTAGGGGCGATCTGATTTAGGGAAGTGGGAGGGGGTAAGGTTTTAAGGGTAAAAAAATTCAATGACAAATTTGTAGGTAATAAAAAGATCTACAACTCTTGTATTCACAATTTCTTCACGTAACCTCAAAATTTATTTGAAAAGTTCAAATAACCAAGTTTTTGGTGGTTTTTTATCTTTCTTAAAAAAAAATTCACGAAATTTGGTGAAAACTTACTTTTTTATGTTCCAAATGAACTGTAATTCGTTTAATTCAAAATATTCATTTTTTTCACCTTATTTTGACTCAATATCAAAAAAGTATCCTAGTTTTCAATCAAAAATTCACGCATCAATATATAAGTTTTTTTCAAAAAGTCGGTGTGATTTTTGTTCATTGAAATCTCTACTTNATTTTTTACCCTCATAAAATTCACCCACTCCCAATTTTTCTGATGAGTTTCATCCTACTGATATTTTTTTTAGTTTCAAAAATTCTTGACCCTGGTCTATTGCATTTAATGCGTCAGATAAATTGAAATACATGGAGATGAGCTCATGTACAATAATTGACAAGTAGTGGTTGATTCATCAGGAAAATACTATCTGAAAAACTATAGATTTGTGATTGTGGAATTGAAGTTATTTATTCGTTACATAATATAAATATAGCAGTTATTATGAAATTTATATTGATATTTTTCAAATGTTTATCTTTATTTCGTTTAACCTACATATCCTTCATCGGAACAATTGTTCCACACTAGAACTGAATAACTGCCTCTTGACGCTAACTCAGTTAGAATCATTATTATAGTTAACTGATTGAGAAATCAGTAATTTTCAGATATTTGGACATAGCAACGGGTTTATTGTGAATTATAAGCTTTGATTGCTTGTTTTGATAATGAAAATTCCCATGTCGAAATATCTTCACATTGAACTTCTATTCCAAAAGAATCAACAATCGTTTGCTCTTCAAGAGTTTCTGATGGTTCCTCGAATTTTTTTTCAAAACCTCACGAATTTTTGTAATGAAAAGTTACATGTTTATTGGGTTTGTGTTTTCAACTGAAGAATGGTCATCAATTTATGAAGATGACCAATCCCCATTCAGAATATTCTTTCAATATAGCACACAATATAGATGGTATTATCTCGTGAGTTATAAATTGACAGATTAACCAAAAGGAGAACATACCAACAATAATTGAATTCCAATATTCACAAGAATGCTCAGTCACGTTTCTGCCTAACAATGTAATATTTGATGTTCTCCTTATATTTCCTTTCCATTTGTAGCGAATTTATGAGTATTTGCATTCGACAGTGTCTGAGAATGATCACGTTCTATTGCAACGTGATCACGATGCTTTCTCTAATTGTCGCTTTCATTTCAGAAAAGCAATTGAACTATTTGTATCTCAATCATTTATTATTATGAATGAAAAATAGTTCTCGCTCAATAGGAAATGAGAAGACAGTCGAGTCGATGCTGATGTATTAACGGCATTCTAGCGATGATCACAAGAAATGAATATTGTGTTTTATTTCAGTAATTGAAAGAAATAGTGAATTTTAAATTAGCAACGAGAATAAATTACCAGACTAATTGAAAGAAACTGTGGTCCAACAAAAGTTCAATAAGTGATTATTCGATTGTTTTTCCAAAATGGAGGAGCACAACAAATTTATTCAACATTTGTTTGAAGGTGGTTGACAATTTTTCGTTGTGCATTTCATTAGTTCGGACTTGTATTGTTTAGCATGATATGAATTGATTTTAAATCATTGAAAGAATCTGTAAAAAATTAAGAAGATTAGCTGAAAAATAACAATTATATCAAGCAGAAAAACTGAAATTACAATAAAATAAAATACAAGAAACAACAAAAAAATTAAAAATATTAACTATTAACACGAAATGAAAATTAAAAAATTATTAACAAGAAATGAAAATTGAAAATTAAAAGATTCCAAACGAAGTTACTTCAGGACTTATTCCTCCGAAATCTGAATATTTATAGGTCATTCGAGTGCTTTCTCCAATCCCCTCTTCCCACGATTCATCGATTTTAGCGGAATCTGACCGTTTGGCGGGAGTTGGTCGTGTTCCGCTTGATAAGAGGTTTCTATATGTTGCGTATCTCTACGCTAGCTTGACTGAATGCGTTGTTGGACAACATATACGCGGCTTCTTTGAATTTTCTCCTAAACCAGTATTCCTCCTTGTGGATGATTTCAGCTTGATCCCACTTGATGTTATGTTCATGAGTCCAAACATGCTCTGCTATTCCTGATTTGCTGGTTTCTCCTCGCAGTTTGTGTTTCTTGTGCTCGACAATGCGAACTTTCAATGGCCTCTTAGTTTCACCAATGTATGATTCTCCGCACTCGCGGGGTATCCGGTAAATGCAATTCTTGGAATTGCAGTCCGCGTTTGGTGGCCTGGTTTCCGTGAGGCTGCTACGGATAGTGTTCCCAGATCTGAAACGGGTTCTGATATTATATTGGACCCAATTCTTCTTATCGTTTCCGACAATCCTCTGATGTAGGGAAGTATAAGTACTTCCTTGTGGAGCTCTTGTTGTCTTCTGATGGCTAGTTAAGAGGAGGTATATCCTACATAATAGTTCAAGTAGTCCTTTAATTTTCGACGTATTTAAGTTTTTGTCACGCTAAGCATGTCGGATGATCCATAAACATTTTCAAAAAAGTCTTTTGTTTCATCATATGACAGGACTGATTTTCCTGATTCGTTTTGAAATATGGGTTTGGCTGGTCGTAACAATTCTTGTGAAGGTTGTCCTCTAGTGAAAGTTTTAACTTTTTTACTTCGTTGCTCTGGCATAGTTTTGACGAATTTCTTCTCTTATTCGAAAGAATTTGATGGAGGTGTCGTAATTTATGAAATACTTCGTTTCGCTGAGGAGCTATAATTTAAATTTGAAAAAGTTGGTAATAGTGATGAATCTGAAGGGGCTTCATTGTTAATGTTCGTGCTGGGGACGGATTCATCATTGTTCATATTTAGACAATTGACAGCTGAATGTCCGCTTTGCTTGCATTTGAAACATAGCTAAATATCTAAGGTGAGGTATATACGGTATGGAGTTTTGTCAAAGGATATAACGATAGATTGAGGTGATTTGGAGTGATATAATGGAGAAATATATACTTGTTTTCGCAAACTTAGGACATGTTTGAAGTTTGGGTTTGATACTCCGATTCTCAGGTAATACATACCAGATACTAGTTTTCCTTCGGTGTTGCTGAAAAATTCATCGACTACTTTTTCGCTCAATAGATAAATAGATATTTTATTATTAGAAATTTTAGAGGAAAACAAAATATTTTGTGGAGTAATGTAGTTGCCTAAGGCTACTAAGTAGTCTTCTAGTTTGAGGTTTGCTCTTGCATTGAATAGAATAGCTTGTTTTTTTGAAGACAATATCGATGTAATCGTTTAGCTCAGTACAGATGAAAACAGTCTGGGATTGTTTTGGGAGCTCCTGTAGTCAGAAGAACCCAGATTAGATTCGCTATCCATGGCTACGAACATTTTTCATTAGAGCCTTAGTACGGCCCTGTTGATCAATCGTGTGCTCGCTGATAAGAACCAATATGAGGCAAATTTTAGAGATATTCGTAAAAGAAATCATCTAATAAATTGTTAGACTTACTGATTTCAGAAAGGCGACCAAAACTACACAAACTATGATAGAAAAACAGTTGGTATTTTTTGGTTCGATTTCCACTATCAAATTACAAAAATTTCACCGGTTGCTGCTAAGTACAGTTACAGGTCACTTCAATCAGGCCCGGACTTTCTCGACATTCTGTTCAACCTATATACAATGTTCTCGACATCACCTAGTAAATGCCGATAATGTATGTGTCATCGTTATTGGTTTTCACGAACCCAGTTTTTTTAGAACTCGATACCCTTTTTGTGAAAGTGTATTGAAGTTCAAATTCAAATTCGAAACGATAACTATGTAGTTCTTAGTCTTTCATTATTGTTATCTTTTCTGTTAAAGTTAGCTCTCCCACATAATACACCCCTCGCATACCTGGTATTGTTTACCTTTCAGCCAGTAATGATACGACAAATGATGGGCATGCCCATAAAATGTATTGTCCAACTATTTCAATAATGAGAATGACATCGTTTTTTTTGTCAATGAAAAGATACTCTCACTCCACTTCAGGAATGAACTACGCCATCAACAAATAAAATCGTTAGTTATCTGTTTAAAAAAATCTCTGTCTGTTTAAAATCTGTTTTTTATTAACCAGATGTCGCACCCCTGCGAACGACAACCCTCAGAAGTCGAAACTTATGCGAGCTAAGGATTAACGAGATCTTAACTTTTAACGTGTGATTCCTAACACGGAGTAGTAGTAACTGTTTATAGAAGAAACATCATTTAATTTGACAAAACTCAATGAACAATTACATAGTATTGCCGAAAAATTGAAAATCAAAACACTTAACTGAAAACTTTCGACTTTATTTATAGGAATAACATATATCATTTGAAAGGAACGTATAATAATTCGAATGTCTTCCATCACTCTTGCACATTGCGAGAAACTTCTAAAATAATTCCAGTAAAATCGACCCTGATTCGATTTTTCAACTCCTTTACATTTTTTTTGTATATTATACTATAATTCCAAAATCGTAGACACTGAATTCTCAGAAATGACTGTGGAGTTTTTGCCTTAACCTGTCTCTTGCAGTGGCGTATGGAAATTATACCAAACAGATGGCTAAACATTAATTTCAAGTGTATTCCTAGTATTTTAAAACTGAATTCACAAATAATAATTGAATTATATCGATCATATGAAGAAATATACGGTGTCCACAGATAGAGTTGCTGAGAGAAGGAAAATCTTCATTTTACGAGTGACGAAAGTCACTCATTTAAAAAATTTGCATCTTTTGGAAATGAGAATAACATAAAAAACCTGAGATCGGATGTACAGGGTGTTAGTAAAGTAATAACACATAAAAAATGTATCATGAGAAATTACAATTTTTACATTTAGATTAATCATACGCTTTTTGCGATTATTTGCAGCAATTCACAAAAAAATCAAAAGAGTCGTTTAAGCAAAAGTTTGCATCTAATTTACGTAGAATGGACCCTAAGTTTATCTTGTTTTTTGTGAAATGCAAATAATCGCAAAATAATGACATAAACCACTACTACCGCAAGAAATTTAAAATTACTTACAGTATTGTATTATCCATTATCGTCTGAAGAAAACCCGTCGGATAATGAGAAACTATCGCGATTGCTATTATTCAAAGTAATAATCAATGGTTCAATTGAAATCTCCATTCTAGTCTCGACCAGGTCGAGATTTATGTCAGAGGGACCCGACCTGCAAGAATTTTCGCCGACATGCAAAATGTATTTCCAGGTTTTTGAGAATTGTGAAACTTTTGGGTGGGGGCTGGAAAATTTTTCTGTCGAAAATGATTGAAGTGGTCGAGGTTGGATTTTTTTTTGTGGGAATAAATGATCAACCTGGTCGAGATTTTTGTCTGGTAGACCCGACCTGCAAGAATTTCTGCCGACCTGCAAAATGTATTTCCAATTTTTTGAGAAACGTGAAACTTTTCGCTCGGGATTGGAACATTCTTCTGGCCCAAATTGATTAAACTGGTGAAGGTTCATGCCTGGCAGACCAGACATGCAAAGTTGAATTTCAATTTAATGAGAAATGTGGAATTTTTCCATTCTCAAAGGGCGTGGGTCGGAATTTTTTTGTCGAAAATGATCAACCTGGTAGAGATTTATGTCTGGGAGACCTGACCTGCAAGAATTTCCGCCGACCTGCAAAATGTAGTTCCAATTTTTTGAGAATTGTGAAATTTTTGGGTAGGGGTTCGAAATTTTTTCTGTCGAAAATGAATAATCTGGGTGAGATCCATAACTGGTTGAGCCTACCTGCAGGAATTTCAGCCAACCTGCAAGGTTTATTTTCAATTTTATGAGAAATGTGAAATTTTTTCATACTCAAAGGGTGGGGGTTAGAATTTCTTGTCGAAAATTATTAACCAGAAAGTGGCTCGCCTATTCCATGAGAAATTTCCTAATTTACCATCCATATCTCAAGTATTAATAAGCAAAAACAGAAGCAGTTTCGCGAGCTTGGTCGTGTGGAGCAGACAAAAAAAGGAGCGATGAACTCATATTAGATGTGATGCTTGAGTTGGAGGAAAATTCACATACATCGAATAGTACTAGTCTCCGGAAAATCCTCACTGGATGAGAGAAGAACACATCCAATATCCTCAAAAGGTTATTGTTTGGGAAGGGATTGTGAGAAACCATATCATTGGTCCCTTCACCATTGAGGGCAAATCGAATAGCGATAATTGTCTGGCATAACTTCAAAATGATGTCATTCCAAGTTTAGCAAATTAATATCCTGATCCTGATTGTCCGGCAATCGATACAAAATTTCCCAATCGGTGGATAGGGAGGCGAGGATCGATTGAATGGCCAGCACGACACCTGATATTTCATTACATTTTTTATGGGGATATGTAGAGATCAATGCGTACAAAACTGAACCTTCAGATTTGAATGAATGAAGAAAACGAATAACGATTGCGATTAGGTCGGTCACGCATGATATGTTGAATAATGTTAGAAGACAGTTTTATTTGTGAACATTGTGAACATGTACTTCGTTAACATCCACATGATTTTGATTAATTTTATCTTAATTGTTGCAAGAAACTTGAAAGTAGTAATATTTTTCAATAGTGAATCGAGCATTTTTGCATTGAAGAATGTCGAATTATAATTTACATTTGACGTTTTCCGGGATTTTTTTAATATGTACTTGTAACCGTAATAATGAATTTATTTCATTTGGCTTTTACACACTGTATGGTCATTAAATCGAAATCAAAGTCCAATCGTCCAATTGGAAGAGCCTAGGAGAGCCAAGACCAAAAAAGCACGCCAATTTCGTTCAAATGTCATGGATTTGCTCTTCAATAACCTTGGCGTAGTACATAAAGAGTTCTTGTCACATGATCTTACGGCCAATAAGGAGTATTATCTCGAAGTTATTCGTCGCTTGCGCAACGAAAGAGCGGGTGCTCACTCGTTGCTTGTTCATAATTTTTGAACAAAAACAATACCGTAATTATGGCTCAGCCATCGTATTCACCAGGTTTGTACCCCTGTGACTATTATCTGTTTCCAAGATTAAAGAGACCAATGAATGGACACAAAATATTCGGTTCATTCTTCCAACCAATTATATTTAAACTTCATTACCTGCCACTTTGTTAACAACTTGCAATGAAAATGATATTTCA
>NW_019295466.1:0-17434 GCF_000500325.1 Leptinotarsa decemlineata
ACTGTTCTCTATAGGTACGTCTGTTTACAAATAGATAACAGAGAGCACGCAGATGATAACTTCGCGAAATTCGATTATTTAATAAATTCATCTGAAAATTTGAAATCACAGAACATTTCCAATCGTACTTTGTATGTATCGCACTTATTCCATCTTTTTACTGTCGTTCACTTCGTTGTTTATCTGAACTTGAGTTCTGAACCAATCTTAGATCCATTACAACTTGACATTCTCGTATTTATACCTTGATCGAACGCTGTGATGAAATTTCTTAAGTTCGTTGGAAGAATCCTGATACGTTGGAAGCGTCAACAGAAAATCAATTCATAAAGTTACTCCACCCCAGTTGATTTCATCTGCTTGATTTGGACGTAACCATCTGGGAGGATAATTACCATTCTAGAGTGTTAGTTCTCTCTGCATATATGACCAATAGTTTGCTTTGTGTAATCAGTTTGTTACAATGTTTTTGATAACCAAATAAGAGATCCCATATCTCCTTCGCAGTTTGAAGTAAATAGCTTTTATCTTCTACATTTCCTAACACGTAAGATTTTTGAGTTATGATGTTTTTCACAAAAATTTAATGAACACGACATTCCAAATTTGCTACGTATAAGTAGCAAATATGTGGTGACCTAAAAGTCATAAGACGATTACTAGGTCTTCAGGGGGGATTTACGAAGTTTTGGTTTTTCTTTGCCTTTGGAACAGTAGGGCAACACAGAGCCCTTATCAAGTAAAAGAATGGCCTACGAGAGATAAATATAACGTCAATATTCTTGTCATATTTGTAATAAAAAAGGTCATTTAGCGCCAATGTGTCCAAATAGAAAAAAGTAAACAATATCAGGCATGCAAATAATTTTTTGGAATCAGATAATATTGCTTTGTTTGATTTAAAGTATGAATCTGTTCCAGTGGTAATAGAAGTAATACTTGATAGCAGGCCGTTTACTTTTCAATTGGATACAGGGGCCAGCTATTCAGTTATTTCTGAAAATTTTATAAACGTAATTTTGGCAACAAAATTTTGAAATATACAGATAAGAGGGTTGTTATTGAAAATGGAGGACCACCGCTTCTGGGACGGGACTTTTTTAATTAGTTTGAGTTGACACTTTATTATAATTTACTTTCACCCGGCTTAGGTACTTTTAACAAGGGAACAATCCCGATTAAAATTAAATCGAATTCAATTGTTTCACCAGAATTTTTTTAGCCCGGTCTTTACCATTTGCAATGAGAGATAAAGTGGAAAAGGAGCTGAATAGGTTATGTGAATTAGGAATTATCGAACCGGTAGGCTATTCGGAATGGGGAACTCCCATAGTACCTGTTTTAAAAAAAGACGGGTCGGTACGCATATGTGGAGATTTCAAGATAACAGTTAATCCTTTTATAAAAATCGACAGTTATCCTATTCCAAAAATTGATAAGTTTTTCGTACAACTACAAGGGGGTGAACAATTTACAACAATTTTAGATTTGTCGAATGTATACCAACAAGTTTGTTTAGGTGAAGATACAAAAAAGTTGATAACAATTTCTATACACATAGGGGGTTGTACCGTTACAATAGAGCACCTTTTGGGATCGCAAGTATACCTGCTAAATTTCAAAAAATGTTAGAATCATTACTGCAGGGTTTGAACGGAGTCGTTTGCTTTTTGGATGACATTCTCTTTAGGGTAAAGATAAAAAAGAACACGCAAGACGTTTGGAAGAAGTATTTTCCCAATTACAGGGGGCAGCTTTGAAACTTTCTTTAGAAAAGTGTAGTTTCTTCAAAAATAAAATAACCTATTTAGGATACGATATTGATAAGCACGGTTTGCATACATCTCAATCAAAAGTAAATGCCATTGTTCATGCACCAGTACCGCACGACGTTACTTCTTTAAAATCATTTTTAGGGTTGATAAATTACTACAGTAAGTTCGTTAGAAATCTTTCGACATTATTGCATCCTTTGTACAATTTGTTGAAAGCAACAGACGGCTTTCGAGGAAGTCAAGAAAATTTTATCTTCTTCACCTGTTTCAGTGCATTACAACCCAGAGCTACCATTAAGGTTGGTGACAGACGCTAGTGAATACGGATTAGGTGTGTTGCTTAGCACATATAACTCTGGACGGTAAAGATGAAGTAATATGTTATGCTTCACGAATTTTATCAGAACGAGAACGTAAATTCTGTACTCTTGAGAAAGAAGGACTAGCAGTAATTTTTGGATTAATCAAGTTTCATACTTTTTTATTTAGTAGACATTTCACATTGGTGACGGACAACAAGCCTCTTTCATATATTTTTCATCCAAAATAGATTACGTAAATGGGCAATAATACTTTCCAGTTATCAATATGATGTTGAAGTAGTCAAATCGAAAAATAATCCCGCCGACATGTTGTTGCGTTAACCACAAACATTAGAGAAAATTTCTGTAGAAAACATAGATCTAAATTATGCCCATTATTTTTCAAAGAATGAACATTTTCCTATAGATTTTCAAAGATGAAAATATTGCAGTTTTTATAAAATAAGGCATGAGTTAACCATTGAGTCAGAATGTTCAATGTGGAATAATAGAATTGTGATTCCTTATGAATTGCGTGGTGAAATACTAGAAAGTTTGCATCGTAGTCACATGGGTGTAATAAAAATGAAGAGTCTTGCGCGCTCTTATTTCTTTTGGCCTGGTTCAGATAAAGAAATTGAAGTGATTTGTAAAACTTGCAAAAATTGTTTAGTGAATAAGAAATCGCCTGAAAACTCAATTTTGAACCCGTGGCCATGGCCTAATCAACCATGGAGCAGATTACATTTGGATTTTTCAGGTGCTTTTATGAATAATAATTTTTTGATAATCTTATGTGCCCATAGTAAGTGGATAGAAGTATTCCCAATGACTTCTACACTTCGACATTAACCATTGAAGTTCTCAGAACGTGTATTGCAAGATATGGACTACCGGAACAAGTAGTAACAGATAACGGAAGTTCTTTTCGTTCAGTAGAATTTGAGGACTTTTTATCAAAAAATAGTATCAGACACATAACAACACCGCCATTTCATCCGGCATCTAACGTTGCGGCGCAAAATTGAGTAGGCATAATTAAAAAGGCATTAAAAAATGCACTGGGGAAGTACAATGATGCAACGATAAATATGGCATTAAACAATTTTTTATTTGACTATCGTTCAACTCCACACTGTACAACAAAATTAACAGCAGCAAAATTATTTCTGGGGAGAGAGTTACGCACTCGTTTTAATTTGTTATTACCGCATGATCAATCAGATTTGAAAAGTTTTATCTCAGAAGCTCAAAATAGGCAAAAATACTATTATAAAGGTAACAGATTTGTTCATTTCAAAACTGGTGAATCAGTGACAGTGCATGATTATAGAAAACCAAATGCGATTGATTGGATTGAGGCAGTTATTTTTAAACGCATAGGAAAAGCGGTATATATTGTAACTGTACCTGCTTTAGGAAATATTGAATGGAAACGTCACTTGAATCAAATAAAAAATTTCATATTGTACAATCAAAATTATTTCACCTATGTGAATCAGTTGATATTATGGCAAATGATGAAACATCGGAAATAAAAAATATTACACCTAGGCGGGTGGTAAAACCTCCAGAACGTTTAGAATATAAGTAGTTTTTTTTTTCATATTTTTACATGAGTGAAGATTTTTTTTTAGGGAGTAGATGTAAATATATGTTCTTATATGTTTATGACACACTGTACAAGGTAGCGTACTTGTACGGATTCAAGGTCATTTTTTATATTTCAAACTGTTTTTGTGTTTTAGAGTTAGTTGAAATTAAAGGCTTGTGTTAGACACTTCGTGTATCATTTTTTGTTGTTGTGATTTCCTTCAAATTAAGGACAATATATCACAGATTCTGATGAACATAAGTTTTTTCTGAAATAATTCCATTGATAACTTGGCTGATGTTGGGTGACATTCAAGATTTTGGACGATACAAGAACGTCACATAGGAATTAAAAGAATCCTATAACGATAAATCAAACCAATTTGATCTATATTCGATGACAGAAGAAGAAAGACAATCAGCTGGCAAAGCAGAATGTTTAATATGTGGAAAATTTTTCAAAATACGAGGATTGAAAATCAACATGCGAAGAGTTCATTCTGAATCAATTGATACTACAAGTTCCTATGAAAACTCCAATCCCGATAATAATTTCGAGGAAGAATCTTACCCTGAAACCAAAAAAGTTCCGTTGCATATCCATTAAATAATTTGAGAAGAAAGATACATACTATTATACTTATTCCGAAAGCTGCAAGGTTACTCTCTGCAATCACCCTCACAAAATTAATTAACGAATGTGTATCCAGGAATTGTTTCACTGCTTGGAAAAGTTTGCTCATGTTTACTTATAAAAGTTTCAGTATTCAGAGAACTGAAGATAATCGAAAAACTTCAATCACAACAATAGTGAAGAGAAATTTGAATAGTTTCAATAATAACATTACGAAATTGATTAATTGTTATGCCAAAATTTCTTATAAATATACAAATTATAATGAAATCCTCAAAAACAAGTACTCTCGAAAGTCTCTGCGGTGATATAACAGCAGCTGTTAAATTTATCTGCTCTACTGATAGTCCTGCTGAGTTTGATGCTGCAATATTAGAAGAATTACAAAGTAAACATCATCCTTCTGAAAGTTTATACAATTCTGGACAGCATAAAACTTCTCATAGTCATCTGGAAGTTACAAGCGTAGATGTTCTCAGAGCCATGAGATCTTTTCGCACCGGTAATTGTGGAGGTCTTGATTCATTGCGACCATCCCATATTCAAGATATGCTAAGCTATAGTTCCGGTAGTTGTGGCGAACATCTTTTGAATTCTTTAACGAACCTTTGCAATATGCTTCTTTCTGGAAAGGTCAATCACGACATACATCCTATTTTAAATGGTGCTTCTTTATGCGCGTTAAAGAAAAAGACTGGCGGTCTACGTCCTATACGTGTTGGAAATTTTTATCGAAATTTAGTAGCGGAACTTGCTTGTTTCAATCTACGAGAAAGTCTTGGAAATCTATTTCGTCCCCAAAAATTTGGATTTGAAACAAATGGTGGTTGCGAGGCAATAGCACATGCTGAACGATGTTATATTAATCAAAACCCTAACCAGTTGAAATTTTTTTTTCTGAAACTTGATTTCAAGAATGCATTCAATACTATAGACACGAGTTTCATGTTACATTCGGTGGCTAACGCCATCCCAGACATATATCCTTTTATTGAACAATGTTACAGTGAACCTTCTTTCTTAATATTTGGTAACGAAATTATAATGTCCGAACAAGGAGTACAGCAGGGAGATCCACTTGGACCACTATTGCTCTGTATTTCTATCCATCATATATCATATTATGACTAAAATATCCATTAAATTCAATCTGGATGATGGTTCAATTGGGGACAAAACAAATGTGGTATTAGAAAATTTTCGTAACACAATAAATCATTCGAAAGATCTGGGACTTGAACTGAATTTCGAGAAAAATGAACTCATTTTTGTAGATAAACAGGACCCTAACATCATCGATCAATTTAACCTAATAGCTCCTGGTATACGAGTGATTGAAAAACCCAATTGGTTTCTTCTTGGTGCCCCATTATCTGATGATGCCTTAAAATTTTATTTGGAAGAAAAATTACAATCACTTCGTGTCATGTCAGGACGTTTATCTATTTTACCAACACATGTAGCATTCCATTTATTGAAGAATTCATCAGCCATTCTAACATTATCGATTATTTTGAGGTGCAGCCCTACATGGCATGACGAACATGGATTACAAAATATCGATGACGGATTGAGAAGAATGCTGGAACTCATCACTAATAACCGTATCGAAAACGAAACTTGGTGCTTGTTAAATGCTGTTCCTGTAGCATCACTTGAGACTCTATTGGATGACGACTCTTTCAGACTTGCCATCAGATTTCGACTTGTACACCACTGTGTGTTCAACACTTTTGTAAATGTGGTGCATTTGTGGATGAATTAGGTACTCATGGGTTGAGCTGCCGTTTTAGCGCTGGTCGTTCATCTCGCCATTGTGCAATTAATGATCCCATCAAAAGGGCTTTAACTTCAGCAAAAATTCCTACGATTTTAGAACCCATAGGCACATATCGAAATGACAAAAAACGGCCGGATGGTATGACACTTGTTCCATGGAAAAATGGTAAATCTGTTGTTTGGTAGTTTACTTGTGTAGAATTAGCAACTTACCATATTCCTGCTACTTTTGCGAAAGCCGAGGCTGCTGCCTCTTTAGGAGAAAATTCCAAACTACGGAAATATCAGAATTTGGAAAATAATTATATCTTTCGCCCAATAGCTGTTGAAACTTTTGGTGTTTTTGGCTCTGAAGCCTCATCTTTCATCAATGAAATTGAAAAAAAAGGAACCGATGAAACCCACGAATCAAGAGCCACATCTTTTCTCATTCAAAAAATTAGTATAGCCATCTAAAGAGGAAATGCGGCCTCGTTTTTTGGAACTCTTCCTGATTCCAAAAAACTTGATGAAATTTACATCTTTTCTGAAAACCAATTTTATAAAGAAAAGAGAGGTAACAAAAAACCACTTTATGGAATTAAAACAACAGCAAATGGAAAAAATAATTTTTCTCAGCAAAATTCTGAAATGTGTTTCAAAAATATTTCGAATTGTTCATTGATAAATTCTTCAGTCACAACCCTTGGGTTAAATGGTTTGAGAAATATTGGTAACACCTGTTTCATGAACAGCGTAACCCAATGTTTATCAAATACGAGATGGTTATTGGAATATTTGAAAAAGGATGAATTCGTAAGAGATATCAATACTAGTATTTCTAGTATGGAGAGTGCTTTAATCAATACGTTTGCAGAAGTCATCAAGGAGTCGTGGTCAGAAGATTCATTTGATGGAGTAGTAAATACAGCCTCCTTAAAAAATCAGATTCAAAGTTTTGCTCCTCGATTCATGGGTAATTCCCATCAAGATGCCCAGGAGTTTCTTCGTTATCTTTCAGAAGGTTTACATGAAGACGTCAATATTATTGATGAGAAACCTAAACCAATTTTAACGGAGACTGACGAAAAATTGAGCGATAGCGGAAATGCACAAGAGTCATAGCTCACATATTTGAGGATGCATAACTCTAAGATTGTAGATAATTTCGTTGGTCAATTGAAATCCACGATGAAATGCACACACTATGGACACTCATCATTAACCTTTGATCCTTTCTGGGATTTGTCTCTCTCCATACCACAAAGAACCGACCAATTGAGTTTGTGGCAATGCTTGGATTCGTTTACAAGAGAAGAAACTTTGGATGGAAATGAAAAACTGACGTGTTCGAAATGCAAGGAAAGGAGAAAATGCACAAAATCCCTATCTATCGATAAGTTTTCCCATATTTTAGTAATTTATTTAAAAAGATTATCTCCAATGGGGGAGGAGCAAGAAATGTGGTTACTTGTTGTTATAATCTATATGCACTTTTAAATCACAGTGGGACTACTAACAGAGGGCATACATACAACATACTGCTGTCACCCGTATACTGGCACGTGGCACAAATAGAATGATTCACACGTGTCACCAATTTCACCAAAATCGTTTGTGAGTAGAGAAGCATACGTCCTCTTTTATGAAAAGGATGGAACAAAATCGCACCTTTCAGATAACTAAGGGAAAGTTTCTTTGTGAAATTAATATTTATTTTTTATACGCTTTATATTAGCTTCACCTGTATGTATGTATGTATGATTGTTTGTATGCATGTTTGTGTGTAACTCTCAAGATCTGGATCTGTATTGACAGAATTATCGACATTATTGCTTGATCTGTTTGGGGCAGATGGCGCTGTTCGTAACCTAATTGATATTTCTTGATCTATTCACGGGCAGATGGCGGTGTACGTAACTATCAATTATTGCTTGCTCTATTTGCGAACAGATGGCGCTGTACGTAACTATCAATTACTGCAATCAAATCAAATCAAATCAAAATATACTTTATTGTTGAAGATGAAATCTCACTGACAAAGTGTTACTATTCTAAGAAATATTAGATACACAACTTAAAAGATATTGTCGAAGATGAAATATTATTGTCAAAGTGTTATTATTTTAAAGAATATATTCGCTGAAAATATTCATTGAAAAAATATTCTAGTCCATTGATATTTTGAATGAAATTTCATATCAAAACATCAAGACTGAATTGTTTTTAGAAATTAAAAGATTCCAAACCAAGTTATGTCACGACGTTTCGACGGTTAGTATACATAATCGTCTTTGGGTGATAAATATTCATTGAAAAAATATTTTTAGTCCATTGATATTTTGAATGAAATTTCAAATCAAAACATCAAGACTGAATTGTTTTTTGAAATTATCACTGCAAATTTTCTCTCTACTTCGGAACAGATTTTACAACTGTCCGCCCTCTGTTGGAGACTTACTCTAAGACCTCAAACCAATGCTCAAACTTTATTATGTTGTTTGAGAGGAATTTAACGCCATCTTCGTGCGCCGTCTGTTAAAGATTTATAATACTAGTGACTAGAACTTGAAAAAAAAAGTATTTTTGACAATAAATCGGACTAAAAAGTGAAAAATAAATATAGTTTGAAAAAACTAAAAAACACGCTTTTGAAGAACATCGAACTGAAAAGTTAAAAATATAGGCGCTTTGTGCTATATTTTTATATATCAAACGCACGTCGGTTTTTTCACAATAATACTAGTATTTGTCGTTCGTTATTGTTTTAAGCTTATTTAAAAAAAAATATTTTTAACTTTTTAGTTCGATGTTCTTCAAAAGCGTGTTTTTTAGTTTTTTTAAACTATATTTATTTGTTAAGTTCTTACATGTACCTGTTTCGTCATGATCAAATATATACGGATAATATTGAAGACGTAATTCTTCCTGATAACGCAAAATTAATATCGTTCGATGTCCACAATTTATTTCCCAGTATTCCGCCAATTGGAACAATTGGACTGGCTGAGTGTCTCTTAGACAAAAACCACGTGAATACACTGATTGAATAGGTAATTCCAGATTTACTTTCTATTTGTCTATCTCAAAATTATTTTCAGTTCGACGAAAAATTCTATTCATGCAGTGAAGGACTAATAATGGGGAACCTTTTGAGTCCCTTGCTGGCTGAAATTTTCATGGATAATAAAGTGTATGCAATCCATAATATTCAGTTGACAGTCAACAGTTTCTTGTACTGGTGCAGATACGTAGATGATATTTTAGTCTGTTTCAGTGGTACAGATAGGCAATTAGGCAAGTTCATTGAATATGTCAATTCCATCCACCCAATGGTGGTTGGTTCGAAAAGCGTTATGAGGACTCCGTTTCATCAGAAATAACAATTAACGTTGGTTGGCTGACTTCAAATGTGGTCGTAGAGACACCGATGCTGCAGAACGCAGTGGACGTCCAAATGGGGCAATAACACCAGAAAACATAAAAAAATCCACAATATCATTTTCAATAATCGAAGAATGAAGTGACATGAGTCAGCTGACATTGTTAATATATCATAAGAATGTGTTGGTTTTATATTGCAAGAGTATTTGAATACGAGAGAGCTGTGTTCAAAGTGGGTGCCGCGCAAGCTCACTGTTGACAGAAAACAATAACGTCTTGATGATTTTGCGCAGTATTTGGCCATGTGTGAACATGACAAACCGGAACTTTTTCGTCGTTTTGTGACAATGGATGAAATATGGATTCATCACTTCACTCCGGAATCGAAAAGATCACAGACGTTGCATTTCACAAACTGATTTTTCCAAGCACTCCGTGGTTTGAAGCGTGAATGAAGAATCCATCTATATAAATAATAGTTCGCCATTATTGTTATAAGAGGTCCGCCTTTCCTAAAATGATTCTATCCTAAGTAGTCGAATAGGCCGAAATTCCAATACTTTTCTCCATCAAAATACAAGTTAATGATTTTCTTTTCGCAAAGACTTCCTGCTACCCCAATAGTCAATATATTGGATGACAGTTTCATGAATTTCCCTAAGCATATAGGCATGTTTCTGTTTGATATGGAAATTAATTGTGCATCTGCGTGAAATTGCCAAATCAGCTTCATCCATCACAATTTTTGGAATTTTCTATTTTCTTCATCTCTGATTTGATTTTTCGCACAGTTCGCAGGTAAAAAACCCCGGTGGTCTCGGTTCCTCTTTTTGAACCTCCAAAGTTGAAAAACAATATTAGTTACAATTTTACTTATCATTACTATTACTTCTTACATTCGCAAGATGAATCTGCCGTTGGTTCCGCTGACATAAATCTCAATACGTTGTCCACTGAGACCCTTTTTGAAACCAACAAAAAACTTACAGTCCACCGCATAAAATGATTTCTCCACTTACTGTACTAACACGATGTTCACTACGCGAGTTCCGCGATTTTAATGAGCTCTCGTCACACTCCATGGGCTGATCTACTGCACATTCAATATTCAGAGGTACAGCTAGATTTGCCAAGCTGTATTAACAATATATGCTTATATAAACAAAATTAAAGATATGTAACGTAGTACAATACATGAATAACAAAGACTACTGAAATATGCATCAAAATAATGAACAATGGCGACAAGTATATTATCTTTTTTTCTATGTAGACTACAGATGTGAAATTGTTCATTCTTCTGGGGATGACGGAGTATGTGATGAGCAATTCTCTTTTCAAACTCCCTAGGATTTCATTGAAAAGTTTTTCACACGAGTATTATTATTATCCAGAAAGATTGCGCCAATCAGGCCCTGTCCTCGCAGCCCTGACTTATTCGAAAGGGCGCGACAGCATCATCAACCATAAATGACCCTCCACACCGTGGGGTAAGTGATCATTGGTTTCAAGAATCATGGTCTCTAAGTACACGCAATGAGTCGAGAATGACAACCTTCTGCATCTATCCGGCCGAAATTTCTGCCTCAGTGTGAGTAGAGGGGACCTCATTTTACCAAGGACAATGATCAGAACAAACATCCTAAAAAGTGGTCAGGATAGTGTCTGCGCAGTGGTCTGTAGAGAAAAAATGTATTTCATCCGTTCTTTTTTTTTTTCGGAAAATATTTGTCCCATCCGGAGTTGAGAACTCCACGACGAATATCGTCTTGCTCCGATTGTGGAGAAGAACTACATCAGGCTCACGACTCCAACTGACTCCCCTGTAAATTAACATCAAGAGCTAGTCTACAAAGGAAATGGATGTTGAGCTTACGACTCCAACCGACCGCCCTGTAAATTTAGATCAGGAGCGAGATCTTCTAAACTCTCCAACTCCTGATCTAATAACTGAACCTAAAAAAGAGGTTTGGTGGTGCAGCCAGGAAACGACTGGGTGGTCTTCTCAAGAGCGGGGTACCTTATAAAATCGCCTTGCACCAAATTCTTGAGCGGAGTACGCAGAATCTGTCTCAGGTGGAGGAACAAACCCCCCACGAGCAGGTTAGCAAACGTTTGCGCTCAAGTGATGATTCACCAAAACCAGAGGCGAAAAAGCCCTGCACGGTTGAATCTGAGGCATCGTCAGGTGTAACTGACGTACAAAAACCCCCATATGGGAAGGTTGTCGCGGGTATCAAGGTGGGAATCTTGCACTTTGACTATCCGACTACCTCATTAACAATGAAACAGCAGAGAATATACTTTGTATCTGCCCCGCTGGGGACCGAATCAGGTTTTTAGAGTTCGGTAGAGCCGTACTCCTACCATCTGACCTGAAAGACCACTCACCACTAAGTTAAGGAGCTGTGTTTATTTGGTCGAGTGTGAATAGGTGTGAGGCACAATTAACCCTCGCGGGTTGCGGTGAAGGGACGAATAGACCCACTCACTTTGGACCTAACCTAACCTAACATCAGGCTCAGTAGCATTTATGAGCCTTAGGAAGGAGAATAGATAGTTCCGATAGAATTTGTTGGCACTTTTCGTTCGTCACAATGGATTCAATATTACTTCGAACGTAGAGCAATATCGGTGTGTCGTCAATACCGTAGGAATGTCGAAGAAGGTAATATTGCAGTCGTAAAGCAGCGTTATGTCTTTGGATATAGGCTGGAACTGCATATGCTGGACAAACTGTAGCGAAATTTACCTGTGTAGATGAACAATAATATAATATGTAATTTGAACTTGGTATTAGTCATTCTAACATGAAATCATGTTTTTTTAAAAAGGTGAATTTCGTGACGAAATAATGAGTTTAGTCAAAAGTTTATTTTCCGTTCAAGAAGAATAGAGAAATGAGAGTTTATTGTTTTACTATCAATTCAGTTCAGTCGATGACTCGGTAGATTCTTTCGTGACGTAACCGAAATCGATTACAAGTGGAAAGGAGTTTTCACAATTAGACAGTTTTCACACAAATCTACTCCATTGCTCTTCAATTATTAGGTGGAGCATAATTTATTCGTTCCGGTGAAAACACCCACTCGTATAACCAGGAAGTGTGGGCATATCGAATTCCAATAGCTTTCATTCATTAATTCTTTTCACATTTACTGTCTCATTGATGTATCCTGTGTTTCTCTAGAAAGAACGTAAAAACCCTCGGAGATGGATGATGATCGATGAGAGAGGTATAAGTATTACATCGACAGTTTAATATAAAATCGATACCGCTCATTTCTTTTGTAGATACACTCCAGAAAATATATCCAAGATGGTTTAGGATCTAGTTATAGGGGCTGCAAGAGAACAATGAGTAATGTAACTGTTCTCTATAGGTACGTCTGTTTACAAATAGATAACAGAGAGCACGCAGATGACAACTTCGCGAAATTCGATTATTTAATAAATTCATCTGAAAATTTGAAATCACAGAACATTTCCAACCGTACTATGTATGTATCGCACTTATTCCATCTTTTTACTGTCGTTCACTTCGTTGTTTATCTGAACTTGCGTTCTGAACCAATCTAAGATCCATTACAACTTGACATTCTCGTATTTATACCTTGATCGAACGCTGTGATGAAATTTCTTAAGTTCGTTGAAGAATCCTGATACGTTGGAAGAGTCAACAGAAAATCAATTCGTAAAGGTACTCCACCCCAGTTGATTTCATCTGCTTAATTTGGACGTAACCATCCGGGAGGATAATTACCATTCTAGAGTGTTAGTTCTCTCTGCATATATGACCAATAGTTTGCTTTGTGGAATCAGTTGGTTACGATGTTTTTGATAACCAAATAAGAGATCCCATATCTTCTTCGCAGTTTGAAGTAAATAGCTTTTACCTTCTTATTCAGTTTGTCTCTTAGTTAGCCCACCTGTGAAAATATTCATCAGACTTTTTTATTACTGTCATGACCACAATCATCATCTTTCTTGTTGTCAAGTGCCTCGGCAACCTGCACAGAGTCACTTTTATACAGTTTGTCGGTTTCTTCAATACTTTGCGGTATTTCCATACCAGTCTCAATGTCACTTTTGGATTCATTGTTTACACTAGTTTATAGCCAATTTACGACTGTAATGCCACAGACAGTTCTTTCTTGATTTTTGGTCCCTAAATACGAAAATAATAGTAAACATTTCCTAACACGTAAGATTTTTGAGTTATGATGTTTTTCACAAAAATTTAATGAACACGACATTCCAAATTTGCCACGTATAAGTAGCAAATATGTGGTGACCTAAAAGTCATAAGACGATTACTAGGTCTTCAGGGGAGATTTACGAAGTTTTGGTTTTTCTTTGCCTTTGGAACAGTAGGGCAACACAGAGCCCTTATCAAGTAAAAGAATGGCCTACGAGAGATAAATATATTCCAGGTCAAGCTAACGTGAAGAATACTTCTTATTAATCCCAAAAACGTTTTATTACCTCCATTACACATTAAACTGGGGTTAATGAAAAATTTTGTGAAAGTATTAGACAAAGAAAGTGCTGCGTTTGAATATCTCAAACACGGTTTTCCAAAATTAGGTGATGCAAAGATCAAGGTTGTTGGACCACAAATTAGAAAACTACTAAGTGATCAACAGTTTGATAAAAAATTGAGTAATGTTGAATTAGCTGCGTGTTCTTTCAAAAGAATTGTTTCGGAGTTTTTAGGGAACAAGAAAGTAGAAAATTACGAAACACTTGTAGAAAAACTACTGCAGAATGGGATGTCACATGTCTCTCAAAATCCATTTCTTGCACTCCCATTTGAATTTTTCCCAAAAAAGTTGGGTGCTGTCAGTGACGAACAAGGGAAAATGTTCTACCAAGACATACTGACAATGGGGCAACGTTACCAAGGCAGATGTGATGTAGCAATGATGGGGGTTCCTTTTGAGGGAAAACGATGAAACATATTAACGAAAGTCAACATTTGCAAAACGGTTATGCACAAAAGACTTCATTTGAATGTTTTTTCATGTTTATTGTAAATAGAGTCTATTATCCTCAAAATATATTGTTTTCTTCTTGTATTTCCCTATCTTATATTTATTTCCCTATAATATGTGAAAAATTTTTCGTATAAAATAAAAATAACTATAACTGAAAATGTTTACATGATGGAAATTTTTGGTGTTGAAGTCAAAATTTTTTTGACCACTATGTTTGGTTCGTATGTGAAATGTATTTCTTGAAGATGAATGTTTTTGAAAACGAATATCGTTCGAGATTAACAAACGCCCACCTAGAAGATACACTTCTAATTTGCTGTTCCTCTCGAGAACCAAACTATAAAAAACTTGCTCAAGACCGTCGGTGTAATTTCTCACATTAATTTTAGGTCTTGTGTCTTAGAATTTGATTCGAAACCAAAATGATATATAGGTTTCACTTAATTTTTATCAGTTGTTTTTTCCTGGACCTCGTCAAAATTTTCCCACACACCCCACCTAAAACTACTTGGCGTACCCTGGTTCAGATTCTAACTCATGTATCATACCCGAAATAAAGCGTTTTTGAGTTATTCGAGTTTTGAAAAAGTGACCGATGCATCCTCTCGAACAAACATCATTTCTATTTAAGTCAAAATTAAAAAAATATATGCAGCGAGTGAATCGTGCATATTGAAGATTCAATAGATAACGCACCACTTTCTCACCCACTGAAAAATGTACAAAGTGCACAAAAATGTGTGTCTTGAAAGTGAATGAGAAAAATAAAAAATCTCATATTTTTCAAATGAGAACCCCCTTTTTTTTCTTCGAAGTTCAATTCTATTATGAAAATAAGCCCTAATTATAATACACTTCCCTATGCCCAAAACTTATAATTTTGGAGATATTGCACCGTAGAAGTTAATTTCACGCGAGGATTTACGTTTTTACCCAAAAATTTTATTCGATAATATTTTATTGTTGCCTAGTTTTCATTAAATATCTCATAAAAAATAATCTCAATGCTGAATAAGAACGAGTGATACTTTTGTTAACCGCTTTTTTTCATTACAACAAATATTCAAATAATTGCCTTCAACTTCTGAGCATTTTTCACTTCTCCGTATGACGTCCCCTATAGCTCGTCTTATCATGTCCGGTGGATAGAGTTGAAAGCAGTACGCACTCTGATAATACACCTCGTTTTTTATATAACCTAAAATAAAAAATCCATTGGGATTGAATCGGGCAATCGCGGTGGCGATAATTAGAGACCGTCGGTTCCAAACCAATGGTCATGAAAAGTTTCAAGTTTCGTTTAAATACATCTTCACCATCTGCTGACTATGTGGAGGTGCTCCGTCATGTTGATACCAAATTTTTCAATGGTCAGCGAGCGTCAGTCGTTCCAAATGATCCGTATCAAGATTTTTCGCTTCGTCGCTCCATATAACATTCCTCAAAATTTTGTCGTTTTTTTTTTTGATTTCTCATAATGAAGAACTCCGCAAATCGGATAGCATCAGGCCATGGACTAAAGTATGTTTTGCAAATATTCTCTGCATGGACATTTTATTCAATCCCAAATCTCGTGCCGCATCTTTCAAAGATGCTTCTGGAAAAGCTGTGAAGTACCCAAGCACTGTAATTGCATTATCTACATTGTCCACCACCGTTTCAGTTTTAATTATTATTTTCCTTCCAAATGATCCAGAGTGCGTAAGATTTGAGATAAATCTTCTGAAGATATCTGGTTTTTCTGGATACCTTGTAGCATAAGTATCACATGTTCTTGTTGAAACATTGTGTTGAAGGTAATATAATGGAATATCTCCAAAATGATTAAGTTTTTGGATACAGGAAAGTGGACTATAACTAGGGCTTATTTTTATAATAGAATTGAACCTTGAGGAAAAATATGGGGGTTCTCATTTGAAAAAGTTGAGATTTTTTATTTTCTTCATTCACTTATTGGACTCTAGTTTTTGAGCACCCTGTGGATTATTCAGTGAACGTGAAAATGATGCGTGATCCGTTCAATCTTCAATTATCACGATTCACTAGCTGCATATTTTTAAAAATGACGTATGTTCGAGAGGCTGCATCTGTCACTTTTTCTAAAAAAACTCGAATAACTCGAAAACGGTTCATTTTGGAAATAGGGTATGATACCTGAGTTAGAATCTGATTCACGGGAAAAATTCAAAAATGAGGTGAAATACAGGGTATGCCATTGAAAATAACAAAGATGACGTCACTTCCGATGAAAAAGAAACGTCACCTCAACGATAATATTTCAGTTGAATTCTTCATTAGTTCTTCACCCATCCTACCAATTTTCAGAATCAGTTTTCTTTATATATATATTGCGTTAACTCGTCAAGATATACCCTGTATACATTTGTATATAGACACAAAGATATTGAGTTATTTTAAGAGTTTTGTCAATAAATATTTATTCTACTGTGTCGGGGCAGATACTGATCGGCAGATAATGCTGTTCATTTTTCAAAATTTCAATTTTTTGCCTCTTTTCAGCTTATTACTATATGATGTTCTTGAGCAATGTTCTACCAATTTTTCTCTATGAACTCAATTTGAACCAAAGTGCTGCTGGAATGGCCCGAAAAAATAATCTGGTATTTGAATGNACTATATAATAAAGTTATAAAGTTTTATATATAAAAGTTATAAAGTTTTTTCGTGACTTTGGTAAGATAAATCCCCCATTACTTTCGCCAATAACTAAAAGTCTATTACTCTTTTCTTTTCCATCACTACGTAATAGAGCTAGCTCCAATGCTACGTAATAGAGCTCATTTCCTTGATGGTGGAATTATTTTTCGTGACTTTGGTGAGATGAACGTCTCATTACTTTCGCCAGGGACGAAAGCTCTATCACTACGTAATACAGCTCGTTTCCTTGGTTTCATTCTTTCATGATGATGAATTTAGTTTCAATGTTTGATGAGATTACATCACCCATTATTTTCGCCAAGACCTGAAGCT
>NW_019295467.1:0-17430 GCF_000500325.1 Leptinotarsa decemlineata
CGTCATTCAGAACTTTAATAATAACCGTATTCTCATTTTGTCATTTTGTTACTGGAAATTTTACAATTAACAGTGATACCTTATTATTTTATAGTAATAACAGATTCAATATCAATGCAAGTTTCTCGTTTATGGAAATTCCAATGAGGATATCTTTGAAGCTTTCAATAAAATAACATCAAATGCTTTCGGTATCGATAATATCAATATTAAAATGATTTCGTTTATTATTCCACATTGCATAGATGAAGTAACACATATTTTCAATGAGTCTTTGAGGCAAGGCATTTTTCCTGATCTTTGGAAAATTGCTAATATTTTACCCAATTCCAAAATACCTATACCCACCTGTTTCAACGAGTTACGTCCAATAAGTATTTTACCAGCATTCTCAAAAATTTTTGAAAAAATAATAACACAACAAATCAAAGTATATTTGGATACAGCTAACATACTTCCAGAAGTGCAATCTGGATTCCGACAGAAACACGGTACCAACACTGCTCTGTTGAAGGTTATCAATGATATCACTACTGCTCGGGACAAATCAATGGTCTCATTTTTCGTTATGCTTGACCAAAGCAAAGCATTCGATTCGGTAAACTTCAAACTATTGCTGAGTGAACTAAAATACATTGGGTTTGAATGCAGTTCTTTAGATTGGGTGAGGAACTATCTCACAGGAAGGTCTCAACGGTTTATACTGGATAATGATCAATTATGCTCATCTCTCCAGGAAACTTATTCTGGTGTAACACAAGATAGCATTCTAGGTCCATTGATGTTCTCTCTTTTCATTTTTGACTTTTCTGCCACTTTATCTCAGTGCAACGTATATTTATATGCTGATGATTTTTGATTATATCTGTCAAATCAATATTTACTATGCTATCGCCAGGATGAACTTAGATTTAGAAAATACACTTCTATTTTCCAAAAATCATAGTCTTCGAATGAATCCAAATAAAAAAGTAGTCCTTTGTTTGGGATCTGACCTACAAAGAAATGAAGTTGAAACAAATTTCCATCTCTTTCTTGACAATTAACCGATTGACTGGGTGAATTCAGCAAAAAATTTAGGTGTATATATCGATAACACTCTCTCGTTCCACGAGCACGTTAAATACATTTACAAAACTAGCTTTTTTCAAACTGAAATCCTTATACAAGTTTAAGTTTCAGCTTTCTCAAGAAACAAAACTGAAATTAGTTCAATCATTGATTTATCCCCATATTGAGTATTGCTGCTCAGTGTATTACAACTTCTGGCCAGACTATAATAAACATAAACTTCAACGCATACAAAATGCTTGTATGAGATTTGTGCGCTGCATAAACTACCTTGATCATGTAACTCCATATTTTATTGAAATTAGATCAGCAGAATATTGGGTTCAGAATTTGTGATCTCATATCTGTATTCTTATATAAACTATTGGAAAGCAAAACTCCTAATAACATGTTGAGATCAATTAGTAAGCGATCTGATAATCAATTCAAGAAAAGATACATTTACCATTCCATATCATGTTACCACCAAATTTGAGGAATGTTTTTCTTACTTTGGACCGAAGTATCTAAATAATTTATTACCGTATATTCATTTGTCTATATATCAATTCAAAAAAACTCTGAAAATTGATTCCTAAGATGTTCAAAAATGATTGTAATCTTTTATATTATCTCCATAATAGTTTTTTTATATTATTTTTGTGTCTATTGTAACTGTTACTTATAGTCTTACTGTATGCTTATTTTTTTTTCTTAATTATGGGACGGGTGGAAGATAGCCTCTGGCTAACCTTTTTCCCTTTGTGTATAAAACTTGTTTTTGCACAATAAACGTCATTATTATTGTTATTATTATTTTCATAGTTGCCTTCTATTAGTTCAATAATTTGTTGGCTGAAATACATACAACGTGAGAATATACCTCAACTCATTTGAAAACGTTTTTCCTCTAAATATGATGTTTCGACTCCATTTCAATTCGAGCGTTCAGATCATGATCTATCTAGAGTTCAGAACATGAACTATCTAGAGCTATATTATTTATGATTTCCCCCTATAGAGTATTTCGAGCATTTGAGAGAATGTCGAATGTCCCAAAATATTTGAAATGGATACATGGCCAACCATAATCAAGCAGATAGTCACTCTTCAAAATCCTACAGGCTTCTGAAAATTCATATTCGACACTCCCTAGACGACAAAACTGAAGAGGTGAAAATTGATTCCACTCAGTAATTATTATTCATAACAAAATGACTGAACCAATATTTGAAAAAAAAAATTGTGAATCATACCGAAGTTTTTCATGAATATGTCTTCCATAATAGTGTTCAAATAAATTTCAGAAGCAGGATTTTCGCATACCAGATCAGAAAAACTGAAATCGTTTAACACCGTGAACATTACGTGGAGCTAGGATTTTTCAATATTTCCAATAAATGTTGATGAAATGTGAGTTCAAGATAGCAGTTTTTCATCGAGAAGATGCGTTTAGAATCTTCGAATATAGATGGAAAACAGTAATGACCATAACATAGGTACTTGGAAGATTTGAACATGAGTTTGAATCAGTTCCAAGTAAGGAGTTTGTCATCCAGTAGGTACTTTCTCTATGAATAAATGGATAAAACGAAGTGGTACAATTTTGTAATATTTCAAAGATACCGAGTGCTCTGTATTCAAAGTCATGTTGTTCAGCAAATCTTAGCAGATAATTTTTGAATTCATATGACATATGACCTATCATATAACGAGATACAACTGACAAAATGATTTATTTCTTTCCGGTGAATAGTTTTGGAATCGAATACTTAAAAATATTTTCTTCTCATTTTTTGGTCATCAAGAAAACTCAATATCCTGAAACCTCCCACAACGAACAATTTTCCCTATTCTCATAATATTTCCACCTTCTATCCAAATAAAATCACCCACCGCTTACTAATGTGAGAATTTATGAGAACACTGATTTCCCTTTAGCCGGAACGAGAATGTTCGAATAAACGTGAAGAAATGAAAAATGGAGATTGGGGAAGGCCCTTTTTCACGTGGATTCAGGCTGTTAACGAAATTTTCTTGGCAATATCCACAAGTTATGAGTGAACTGTATTTACAGGCATTTTAATGGTTTGTAAATATGTATGTACCATGTTTTTATGCTTCGGGTTAGCAAAATATTGCTGTTCAGGGACTATGATCATAAAAGAGGAGTTCAGATGAGATTAGTTTTTGTTGGCCCAACTGCAACAATTTCCATATTTCCCATGGTAATGGGGACCTGAGAGGTGATAATGAATTTGAAAAAAGGAGATTCAGGCAACATGAAATCAAAAATTACATAGATCCCATATTAATGTTGGTGATTTGTGTAATCGTGATGTGGAGCATAGAGTTTGTTGAGTTCATCATAATTAACAATTTTCAACTCCGCATCATCAGCACGAATTACTCAATTGGCAGGGTGTTCGCATGACATTTGATGACTCCGATTGCGTAGTTGGAAAACGTTCCTGTCTGATGAACAGGAGAGCTAAGTTTGTATCTCGGTTCTTTGATTGAAGACTTGATTATTTTGTGTAAAATCATGTTCACTGGGGATACACTGTAAAAAACACACTTTTGTCTATTTTCCACGATAGTTTTATATTTGTTGACTAGTTTTGGTCATTACACCATTTTCAAACAAATTACATTCTTATCTGAGTATTTATACCTACATTGCCTATACCTATAAGATGTTCATACATTAATGATTTTTTATCCGAAATGACACGTTCATGTTACCTTATATCAAAATGTCTACCAGTTTGGCCTGTATATATGGCGAGGCATTCACCACATTCTAGTCGATATACAGGGCTTTTCATGATGAGCTTTAATTAGCCATTTCTGGCAAACTATTCAACGGATCAACCTGAAAATTTCACAGTATGCATAAGTCAATATTACCTGAACGCCTAAAATATTTAAGATGAAGCGGCGTTGTCGCTTCCACTATAAAGTAGCGGCTTCTTTGATTTTCCAAATGGAACACACCGTATATAATATCATATTATGATTCACTATCACTTTGTCAACAAATTCATATACTATTTTCCTATACCTATCTATTACCGTTTAGAAGATATAAATTAATTTCGATATTTCTTTTACCAAACACTCGACGTGATGAACATTATTTGGACTTTGCATTAGAGCCATCCATTTATTGGAGACGTGAACATCACTTGCAGTCTTGATAGTCTGGAACATTGAAAAAAGGTTGAGGATTTGTATCCATTTTATAGATTCTTCCACGGGAC
Source organism: Leptinotarsa decemlineata (assembly GCF_000500325.1). Classification (NCBI taxonomy): domain Eukaryota; kingdom Metazoa; phylum Arthropoda; class Insecta; order Coleoptera; family Chrysomelidae; genus Leptinotarsa; species Leptinotarsa decemlineata. Next base: position 4,314 of record NW_019295467.1, read on the forward strand.
GTGTTTAAGTGATTTGGCACATTTGATTCCACCAAGAGCGGTACATATAAAAAAAAACGCGATGGACTGTGGCTGCTAATCGGTTTGAGGTTAAACTCAGTACACATGAAACTTCACTGTCTGAGAACTCTTTCATCCAGAGAACTCCGTTTATGTGGAATGAACTTCCTAGGAACGTTTTGACAAATGTTTTTGATCTTCAGCATTTCAAATCCAATATGAATCGCACAGGCACCGCTTTCAGAGCGTCTTAACGATTTTCCTGTTGCACTTGTGTTTCTTCTTCAAATATTGTATGACCGCTATAATCTTCCCTCATTAGCTGAAAGAACAATTTCATTACGCAGAAAACTGAAATTATAATGAAATAACATACAATCAACAACCAAGAAAAAAATGAAAATTGAAATGATGATACGAACTGAAAATGGAAAAAATGAAAAATATCAACAACAAATGAAAAATAAAAATCAAAAGCTTCCAAACCAAGTTACGTAACGGCGGTTCGATTGTTAGTATCCACAATCGTCTTCGAGTGATGACTGGACTGATTCCTCCGAGATCTGAATATTTATAGGTCATTCGAGTGCTTTCACCTATCCCCTCTTACCTCTCTCAGCTTCATTGGTTTTAGCGGGAGATGACCGTTTGGCGATAGTTGGTCGTTTTCCGCTTGATTAAAGGTTTCTATATGTTACGTATCTCTACGCTAGCTTGGCTATATGTTTTCTTGAACAACATAAACGCCGCTCCTTTGAATTTTTTCCTAAACCAGTGTTCCTTTTTGTGGATGATTTCAGCTTGAGCTCACTTGATGTTATGCTGATGAGTCCAAACATGCTTTGCTATTCCGGATTTGCTGGTTTCTCCTTGCTGTGTGTGTTTCTTATGCTCAGCAATGCGAACTTTCAATGGCCTCTCAGTTCCACCGATGTATGATTCTCCGCACTCGCAGAGTATCCGGTTATGCAATCCTTGGAATCGCAGTCCTCGTTTGGTGGCCTGGTTTTCGTGAGGCTGCTACGGTTAGTGTTCCCAGATCTGAAGCAGGTCCTGATGTTAAACTTGGATCCAATGCTTCTTATACTTTCCGACAATACTCTGATGTGGGGGAGTACAAGTACTGGTTGTGGCGGCTTCTCTTCCTTTTGGAGCTCTTGCTGTCTTCTAGCTGAAGCCTGTTATATTATCACAATGGAGTAACCATTCCGTTGAAGGTCATTTTTGATGATGCCTAGTTCCTTATCGATATCTTCCTTTGTATTACAGAGCCCGAAAGCTCGATCTAGTAGATTCCTCTCTCAGTTGATTGATGGTGGTTTGATTCTCGGTTCAGATATTTTCCCGTATGAGTGGGTTTTCGATATACAGATGTTTCTCATTTGGTGTCGGTTCTCTTCACCAATACGTCTAAAAATAGCAATTCGTTATGGACTTCCTTCTCCATTGTGATGGATGAAGTGATGGAATTGCCTTTCTTAAACGTATTGGTGAAGAGGACCGACATTAAATGGGAAACATCTGTATATTGAAAACCCACTCACACAGGACAGTATCTGAACCAGAAATTCAATCAATCATCAATCGACTAAGAGAGAAATTATCAAGACTCTACTAGACCGTGCTTTCGAGTTCTGTAATACGAAGGAAGGTCTCGAGAAAAGGAACTAGGCATCATCAAAAATTACCATCAACGAAATGGTTACTCCAGAGTGATGGTAGAACAGGCTTCAGCTAGAAGACAGCAAGAGCTTCGCAAGGAAGAGAAGCAGCCACAACCAGTACTTGTACTTCCCTTCATCAGAGGATTATCGGAAAGGATAAGAAGGATTGGGTTCAAGTATAACATCGGGACCTGCTTCAGATCTGGGAACACTATCCGTAGCAGCCTCACGAAAACCAGGCCATCAAACACAAAATGCGATTCCAAGAATTGCATTTACCAGGTATCCTGCGAGTGCGGAAAATCAAACATCGGTGAAACTAAGAGGCCATTGGAAGTTTGCATTGCTGGGCACAAGAAACACACACAGTGAGGAGAAACTAGCAAATCCGGAATAGCAGAGCACGTTTGGACTCATCATCATAATATCAAGTGGGCTCATGCTGAAATCATCCACAAAGAGAAACACTGGTTTAGGAGAAAATTCAAAGGAGCCGCGAATATGTTGTTGAACAACGCATTTAGCCCAGCTAACAAAGGGATACGTAACATATGGAAACCTCTAATCAAGCGGAAAATGACCAATTTCCGCCAAACGGTCATCTCCTGCTAAAACCAATGAAGCGGGGAGAGGGAAGAGGGGTTAGGAAAGTCCAGTTATCACCTGAAGACGATTGTGAATACTAACAAATCGTGGCGTAACTTGGTTTGGAATCTTTTGATTCATTTTTTGCTAATAATATTTTTCAATTTTTTAATTTACAGCTTGTAATAATATTCGATTTTTGTTTGGTTGTTGCTTTTATGTTATTTCTTTGTAATTTTAGTTTTTCTCTGTAATGAACTTGTTATTTTTTGGTTGAGCTTTTTAACTTTTCACAGATTGTTTCAGGGATTTCAAATCAATTCATATTATATTAGACAATGGAAGTCCGAACTTATGAAATACACCACGAAACATTGTGAACCACCTCCAAACAACTACCTGGTTGGTTCCTCTCCTTCTGTTGGCATACAGGTGCTCCCAATATGATGCGACAGGTTACACGTCATCCATGTTGTTAACTGGTCGAGAACTGAAACTTCCGATAGATGTATTATGTGGAAGCCCATCTCATAATTCTCAAGAGGTACCTATTTCAAAGTACATGAATGACCTGAAGGAAAGACTGAAAATTGTATAGAAATTTGCCAGATTCAATTCACAGCTTTCCAGCGACAGGATGAAGATGAGATTTAACAAAAAGTCGCTACCGATGAGCTTCAAGGAGGACAATGCAGTGTGAATCTATCAATCCCAACGTCGGATTGGTTTCTGTCCCAAGTTGCAGGATCTTACCACCTTGACCAGAAAGATTAACGATCTGGCACACAGAATCCAATTTTCACCCACATAGAAAGATTGAATCGGGGGTAGTGTTGTGAATCATACCCTGAAGAAAATAACGCCGGCTGCCACTTATAGCCGTAAACCAACTGTGATATGGTCAAAACCGCGCGCAGCCTCGATTATTCTAGTCTTCGCATCGGCTTCGATGGAATCTTGGCGAATATTCCACTGGCTTCGATGGAATTCTGACGAATTTTCTACAGTTTTCGATTGCCAAGTATAAATACAGTTTACTCGCTCATCGAGATAGTTGAGTGGAAGTGACAGTGCGGTACGCGGAGTCATCTAATGAGGCGATAGACATTTGAACAATAGTTGACTTTATCATTGTATATTCGAGGATCTGTTTGTCAAAATGCGGTAGGTAATTCACTTGAAAATCGTTTAATAAAACAGAATCAGTCGTATAAAATACAAATCTTAGTAAAAAATCAGACAAAAGTTATTGCATAGTTTTTTGACATTTTTAGTGGTACATTTGAACGTTGACGTTTTAAAAATACCCACTATGTTCATATCTTCGAGAGAAATGAAGTGGAAATGACAATTATTGACAATCGATTTCCGAATCATCATTTAAAAACTAAGAAAACATATAATTGTGCCATAACATCGAATGTGAAAATGTTTCTTAATTCGCTATTTTGAGAGGAAACAGTCAAGAGTGTCATATCATTGAGAACAGAATTCCATATAATATTAAATGGTTTGTAAAACATACGGGGTCATGCAAAATTATGAATTCAGTTTCATTTCTGGTGAACCAAAATAGATTCCTAATTGTGTTTCATTGAAAAATCGACTTCAATGAACTATTCCTTCATTCAGAATTTAAAATTCCTCACCTTAGGAATAACTCACTGGAGCAGAGTGTTCAATGATTTCGCTGTCACCCGGTATACGAAACAAGGATAGAATCTAGAGTGCAAACAGTAACGGCCTTCCCTTATATTCCATCTGAACTTGGCCGGTTTCAGCCCTTAATTTTGCCGATGGATCCGTAAGAGGATATCTACATAACGCGAAAAGTGCTCAGTTCCTTTTCTGAACGGGAATAAGCGACCCCGGATCCGAATAACTGTCCCATAAAGTTCCCAGTAATGAGTTCTGCGTTCACAGGTGTTCGCGTGTTGTGCATTTCAGTTTGCTCAGCATTAGGGTTTGGTGTTTTCGGTAATTACGTCGTAACCACATAGGTTTGTTTATATTTGTTGTTTTTTAGGGATGAATTGGTAGCCGTCGGGGAGAGCGATCATTTACTGTTGACTCACTTGTAATGATGCATGAAATGAAAAGCGTGGGGAAATGAAATGAATGCTTCAAAGTTAATCAAAGACAAACATAGACAACAGAGAAACGATTGAATTTTGACAGGAATCAATCAGCCGTATATTGTTTAGAAAAATGACCATTGATATTTTCCGATTCCAGAGAGGGAGCCTGAAAATCAGCTACCAACACAAAGCAGCAAGCGCGCAAAGGAGGGTTACAAATAAGGCAGCAGACGCACGTGTTAATAAACAAAATACTTTTTTCAGATGAAAAAATTCATGTGACGTGAGTTCGAATCATATCAAGGAGGTTACGTACAGCGCCATCTGCCGCGAATAGATAAAGCAATAATATCGATATATCAAAGATGTTACGTACAGCGCCATCTGCCCGCGAATAGATCAAGCAATAATATCGATAATTCTGTCGAATACAGATCCCTAGATTGAGAGTTACAAACGAACAAACATACATACATACATACAGGTGAAGATAATAAAAGCGTGTTAAAAAAAAGTGAATAATGAAGAAGCAAACACCATCAGAGATCAAAACAGCACAACGATAAACGAACCTTCTGGAATCGCAGAGAGTTTCAATGATTTCTTCCATTGTTATCGGGAAAAATTTTGCAAAACGAATCGAGGAGCTCTCAAATTATGTCGAACATAAAAAAATTCATAAGAATACTATTTTTTTGAATCAACGTATGAACAGGAAATGAAAAAAAATATCTGAATTGAAAAATGAAAAGGCTCCGGGAATTGACGGTTTGAAACCAGAAAAATTGAAACTCATATCAGACTATATGAAAAAACCAATTACTATTATAATTGATAAATCTCATGAAAGCGTAGATAAAACTGATATGAGAACCTATAGACCTATTTCATTAATTTGAAACCTTGCCAAAATACTAGAAAAATATTTGAAGAATAGATCTAACAAATTCATTAATAATTATAAATTACTTTCAACAACACAACACGATTTTAGGGAAGGAAAATCTACCCAGGACGCAATTCAAGTCTCAACTTGGGAAACATATCATGCATTAGATGAAAGTATTCCATCAATAGCAGTATTCATAGATCTCACGAGGGCTTTCCATACCGTTGACCATTCCATTCTTCTACGAAAACTTGAGGACATAGGTATAAGAGATACAGAATATGAATCATTGGAGAATCATCTAACAGACCGTGGGCATATATTGAAATTCAAACAAACGAGTCGGAAAAAATATATTGCATGTGGAGTATCCCAAGGAACGGTACTGGGACCAAGATTATTCATAATATACCTCAACTACCAGCTGTGTGTGGGAAAAAGTGAGAAAATCACAAGTTTGCTGAACAGACCTCAATGAATTGAAAATGTGGTTCAACTAGCGATGACTTATTAATAAATTTCGAAAAAATACACTACCTATCATTTCACTGTCAAGATATATTTCTTTCTACGTTTGATATCACTTTGACGGAATGTACAATAAAACCAAAGAAAGAAATTATATAATTAGTAATCATCTTAGATTCACAACTTCGGTGGGATCAGCATATTAGCTATATATTGAAAAAACAGTAATGCATTCTATGAAGGTTCTTGGATCAAAATCGAAAAAATCATTTTGTACAAAAGTTGTGTTGACCACACTTGAATGGGGCGAGGTTACAAGAATTTACATTAATGCATTGGAAGTATCCCAAATAACCTAGATCATACGTATCCTACCCAAGGAAAAACCGATTCGTCCAACCGCTAATGAGTAAGTCAGAAGGTCAGAAAAATAATCAATGTTTGGCTCCAAGGACTCTTCCTATGAAATAAAAATTTAACAACCGATATCCAAATTCAAAAGAGAATTGGAAACATACGTATATCAAAGTAAATGAAGAGAGATTTACCAAATAATCGCAAAATAACATTTTACAATAAAATTGATACCCAAGTATACATGATATTTTCTATGTACCTCTGTTTCATTCATTCTGCTCGACTGTTGACTCATTTTTGAAAGACATTTAAAGAAATTAACTTTAAATCTTCAAGCCAGTCTCGGATATACCTACACAGCAGGTTGAATGGACTGACGCCTATCAGAAAACAACTACTCCACTGGCTAATACCACGAACGGCGTTGGATTATATCCGAAAGGCGTCAGTGTTGGAATCTTCACAGGAAATGTCTTGCATATGCAATTGGCAATACAACTGAAAGATTTGACCCTCAATTTTGGAACGGGCACTCTTGCACACCGGTTTCGAGCTCCTTAGCCACTCGTCAGTGCAAGATAGTGGAAATCATAGACCTAAAGTCAATGATATTCCATAATTGAAAATCGAAATTCTTTCAGAGTATTTCATTCCTCGTCCTAAGTTGGAGGGAACAACAAAAATGTCACTCCATCTTGTGGACGAGGTACTAACCAACTGCATATCCGAAAATTGGACTTATTAGTCAGTGGGCTTCAAGCATAGCCCATTGACTAATGAAAAAGTTTTTTTTTATCCAGAGGAATCGGACATAGTTGGGTTATGCAGTTGGTTAGTTTCATTGTCAAAAAGAGAAACAAAAACCTGTTTTAATTTCGAAAACGAACTAGAACGCGTGTTTTATTATGAAATCTTCTTTATCGTTTTCACTACACGGACAGTTTTCATAATAGTAGCGATTTTTGTACAATCGAATATTTGGAGAAGAAGAAACGACCGTAAAAAAAACAAGATACTGGATGAGATCATTGTTGAGAAAACGAATAGATTATGGAACGGATGAAATTATGGCAGATTTGATAAATGATGACGTAGACCTTTTTGTCGAAATCGGCATAATTGCTGTTTTGTTGTGGTTTTATCCGTTTGGTAGAAATTCGCCTAAACAATAAACTGAGGTGATACGAAGCAAGCTTGTGTGTAGCTATAGAATCAACTCTATTTACAAATTTATATCACTTTCACATGACTACCCCTGTATATATGTAAGCGTAGAATAGAAGGCGGCTCTTCCCACATCTTTATATTTCGAATAACCGAATCGAGAACATGTTATCGAACAGATATAAAAACAGAAAACTGTTCGTATCATGAATATAAATCATTTTCAACTTTATAGGCGTATATATGAATTTCTAGATGGAAATATTTATGTTGGAAAACGAGTGGGTGAGCATAAAAGCATTTCATGAAACTAGTTCTACAGAGTGAAATGAGAATAGCGGAAATGAGAATTTTCCCAAGGGAGTTCTCTATCTTCATAAAGTTTCTTTGTTTCATCTTTGAACTGTAGAACAAGCTGTCTGGTTCATGTTTGTGCTGAAGAAATGCAAAAAATATAAGTGGAAATATCATTCCAATTGAAAAGGGTATATTTTTCAGAGTTTTTCAGAAAGTCCTTTTTCTTTCCTGTATTTATGTGGAAGTATTTGTTTCGGAGAGGCTTCATCCTCCAGTTTTGTGTTTGAAGGCAACTTTTATAGATGTTCTACACATAGTTGAAAAGTGTTACTGCTCCCTTCTTTCTTTTGCTTTCCCATCTTTATTGTATGAAGGTGGAGAAGTAGAAAGTCGGAAAGCTTTTCTAATAAAAAAATCATATTTGAGTTGTCAGTATTCAGAAATTTCAGATAATGAGCTTATGGTTGAAAAGAAACTCTTAAAGGTGAATCTTTTTGTTTCGAGAACTGTTTTTCAAAACTAGAAGATGTGCCTCACAGCTGAAACCTCGTCATTCAGAACTTTAATAATAACCGTATTCTCATTTTGTCACTTTGTCATTTTGTTACTGGAAATTCTACAATTAACAGTGATACTTTATTATTCTATAGTAATAACAGATTCAATATCAATGCAAGTTTCTTGTTTATGGAAATATCCAATAAGGATATCTTTGAAGCTATCAATAAAATAAATCAAATGCTTTCGGTATCGATAATATCAATATTGAAATGGTTTCATTTATTATTCCACATTGCATAGATGAAGTAAAACATATTTTCAATGAGTCTCTGAGGCAAGGCATTTTTCCTGATCTTTGGAAAATTGCTAATATTTTACCCATTTCAAAAATACCTATACCCACCTGTTTCAACGAGTTACGTCCAATAAGTATTTTACCAGCATTCTCAAAATTTTTTGAAAAAATAATAACACAACAAATGAAAGTTCATTTGGATACAGCTAACATACTTCCAGAAGTGCAATCTGGATTCCGACAGAAACATGGTACCAACACTGCTCTGTTGAAGGTTATCAATGATATCACTACTTCTCGGGACAAATCGATGGTCTCATTTTTGGTTATGCTCAATCAAAGCAAAGCATTCGATCTGGTAAACTTCAAACTATTGCTGAGTAAACTAAAATACATTGGGTTTGAATGCAGTTCTTTAGATTGGGTGAGAAGGTATCTCACAGGAAGGGCTCAACGGGTTATACTGGATAATGATCAATTATGCTCATCTCTTCAGGAAACTTATTCTGGTGTACCACAAGATAGCATTCTAGGTCCATTGATGTTCTCTCTTTTCATTTTTGACTTTTCTGCCACGTTATCCTAGTGCGACGTATATTTATATGCTGATGATTTTTGATTATATCTGTCAAATCAATCTAATAATATTTATCATGGTATCGCCAGGATAAACTTAGATTTAGAAAATACACTTCTATTTTCCAAAAATCATGGCCTTCGAATAAATCCAAATAAAAAAGTAGCCCTTTGTTTGGGATCTGACCTACAAAGAAATGAAGTTGAAACAAATTTCCATCTCTTTCTTGACAATGAACCGATTAACTGGGTGAATTCAGCAAAAAATTTAGGTGTATATATCGATAACACTCTCGTTCAACGAGCACGTTAAACACATTTGAAAAACTAGCTTTTTTTAAACTGAAATCCTTATACAAGTTTAAGTTTCAGCTTTCTCAAGAAACGAAACTGAAATTAGTTCAATCATTGATTTATCCCCATATTGAGTATTGCTGCTCAGTGTATTACAACTTCTTGCCAGACTATAATAAACACAAACTTCAACGCATACAAAATGCTTGTATGAGATTTGTGTGCTGCATAAACTACCGTGATCATGTAACTCCATATTTATTGAAATTAGATCAGCAGAATATTGAGTTTAGAATTTGTGATCTCATATCTGTATTCTTATATAAACTATTGGAAAGCAAAACTCCTAATAACTTGTTGAGATTAATCAGTGAACGATCTGATAATCATTCTACCAATTCAAGAAAAGATACATTTACCATTCCATATCATGTTACCACCAAATTTGAGGGATATTTTTCTTACTTTGGACCGAAGTACCTAAATAATGTATTACCGTATATTCATTTGTCTATATATCAATTCAAAAAAACTCTGAAAATTGATTCCTAAGATGTTCAAAAATGATTGTAATCTTTTATATTATCTCCATAATAGTTTTTTTTTATATTATTTTTGTGTCTATTGTAACTGTTACTTATAGTCTTANCGTGAAGAAATGAAAAATGGAGATTGGGGAAGGCCCTTTTTCACGTGGATTCAGGCTGTTAACGAAATTTTCTTGGCAATATCCAGAAGTTATGAGTGAATTGTATTTACAGGCATTTTAATGGTTTGTAAATATGTATGTACCATGTTTTTATGCTTCGGGTTAGCAAAATATTGCTGTTCAGGGACTATGATCATAAAAGAGGAGTTCAGATGAGATTAGTTTTTGTTGGCCCAACTGCAACAATTTCCATATTTCCCATGGTAATGGGGACCTGAGAGGTGATAATGAATTTGAAAAAAGGAGATTCAGGCAACATGAAATCAAAAATTACATAGATCCCATATTAATGTTGGTGATTTGTGTAATCGTGATGTGGAGCATAGAGTTTGTTGAGTTCATCATAATTAACAATTTTCAACTCCGCATCACCAGCACGAATTACTCAATTGGCAGGGTGTTCGCATGCCATTTGATGACTCCGATTGCGTAGTTGGAAAACGTTCCTGTCTGATGAACAGGAGAGCTAAGTTTGTATCTCGGTTCTTTGATTGACGACTTGATTATTTTGTGTAAAATCATGTTTACTGGAGATACACTGTAAAAAACAAACTTTTGTCTATTTTCCACGATAGTTTTATATTTGTTGACTAGTTTTGTTCATTACACTATTTTCAAACAAACTTGATTACATTCTTATCTGAGTATTTATACCTACATTGCCTATAACTATCATAAATAATTTGAAACCTATATTGTCTATGATGAACATGTGTGGAGGATTTTTAAATCATCTTTATCTATTTTAAGTTTCGAATTTTGAAGATGTTCATACATTAATGATTTTTTATCCGAAATGACACGTTCATGTTACCTTATATCAAAATGTCTACCAGTTTGGCCTGTATATATGGCGGGGCATTCACCACATTCCAGTCGATATACAGGGCTTTTTATGATGAGCTTTAATTAGCCGTTTCTGGCAAACTATTCAACGGATCAACCTGAAAATTTCACAGTATGCATAAGTCAATATGACCTTCACGCCTAAAATAAGTTTTACTCAGAGAGTAAATCTAACGCCATTTTGTAAAAAAATTGTAATATTTTTTTGTACATGCAATACTTGAATAAATTTGAACTTCAAACTTGAACCTGATATTATTATTGATGAATGAAACAGTTTGATACACTGATAGTGAATACTGTAAAAAATTACAAAAAGCAACTGTAGTATTTTTAAATATCATTATCACAAATTTTCGTTATCTTTCAACTTGGCAGAGTCAACTAACAGATATTTGAATCACTTCAGACAGGCGATAATAATTACTTCACAAGTAACTGAATCATTACTACCTAATCATCATCGTAATTATGACAGAATCAATGCACCCCCAACTGGATGAATTCACTGTAGAGAAAAATATCTGGTGAAAGCAGATCTTAATCTTCTTCTTCTTCTCTTTTTTTTTTTTGGTCTCTGCTTCCATTCGGCGCAGTAGACCACGGATCCTATTCATACTTTCCCGTTACTTGATGAAAATTGATAACTTTATACATGATAGTAATCCACAAATATTTCAATTTGTAAAACTAATTAATACAGTTCATTGTATGATTTTATTTTCACTATAAATTTTTTGTCAACTCATAACGTCATGTCTTTTCAAATTATTATTTTTTTATTTTTATGTTACATTCTATTTGTCTTGTAGCGTACTCTATAAATTATACTCCTTGTTACACAATAACGAAACAAGTGCAATAGCGCTTATCGTTCAAGTCTTTATTCCCACTCTATCATGTAGTTCATTTATTTATATTCTGTACTCTTACGGTGAATAAAGTTTTTTATTATTATTAGTATATCCTAAAAAGCTAACTTCTTGGGTTTGTTCAGGTTGGAGCCCAGCGCAGTATCCGCGCTATCAAAAACTCGCCGATTCCTCGACTAAATGGACTGCCGAATGGAAGGCAGCTGCAAATTTCTGCGGATGGCTTCATTCCGCACGAACCAAGGAGCATTCACAATCATCCTCGTTAGCTTATTTTGCAATTCCTCCAGAATGGAGATATTATATTTCGCCGCTTGTCCCCAGACGCCTGAAGCATACATGATGACAGGCTTGAACATCGTATTGAAGATGGTAATCTTGTTCTTCAAACTCATTTTAGATTTCTCTGTTGATCAGAGGATACAGACTTGCTATCCGACCCTCAATCTTTGACTTAACGCATATGATATGCGGGTTCCAAGTGAGCCTACGGTCTATTAGAAGGCCGAGGTACTTTACCCGCGCTTTCCAGTCAATCTCCCTTCCAGAGATTCCCACTTTTCTGGCCGGAGAAGATAGCAATCTTCCCATGGTTATCGCCTGAGTCTTGTTCGAGTTCACNAACTATATCCTGAAAAACAAGGAAAATTTCTACAAAATACAACGATAGTGAATACACCCACCATTTGCTGCTATCCCTGTCCTCTACAAATCGTCGAATGTCTTTCAGAATTATGGTGAAAATACGAGCACACATTAAATATACAGGTGTTTTGAAGTTATACTTTGCATAAGAGTTCAATTACCTTCCTTATTTTCATTTTTTTTATCTTGTAAATCTTTGCCGGCCAAAATTTTTAAGATAATTTTATGTACAACACTAATAGTTTTTTTAAAGAAGCCCTGGATAAAACACACACACAGGCAATCATGCCTAGGTAAGTTTTACTCAGAGAGTAAATCTAACGCCATTTTGTAAAAAAATTGTAATATTTTTTTGTACATGCAATACTTGAATAAATTTGAACTTCAAACTTGAACCTGATATTATTATTGATGAATGAAACAGTTTGATACACTGATAGTGAATACTGTAAAAAATTACAAAAAGCAACTGTAGTATTTTTAAATATCATTATCACAAATTTTCGTTATCTTTCAACTTGGCAGAGTCAACTAACAGATATTTGAATCACTTCAGACAGGCGATAATAATTACTTCACAAGTAACTGAATCATTATTACCTAATCATCATCGTAATTATGACAGAATCAATGCACCCCCAACTGGATGAATTCACTGTAGAGAAAAATATTTGGTGAAAGCAGATCTTATTCTTCTTCTTCTTCTCTTTTCTTTTGGTCTCTGCTTCCATTCGGCGCAGTAGACCACGGATCCTATTCATACTTTCCCGTTACTTGATGAAAATTGATAACATTATACATGATAGTAATCCACAAACATTCCAATTTGTAAAACTAATTATTACAGTTCATTATATGATTTTATTTTCACTATAAA
>NW_019295468.1:0-17550 GCF_000500325.1 Leptinotarsa decemlineata
GGTGTCAGTCCATTAACCTACTGTGTAGGGTGTTGAGACTGGCCTGAACGAATTGTTCCTACAGATGATCTGATTTATAGCCAGTCTTCAAGTATGCCCACTGACTATACGTGAAAGTTACTATACTCGTTCCATCCTGCGTTGATGACGTTTCCCCCACTCCTGGTTTTGAATTTCCCGCTGTATGCGCGATAGCTGCTCGATTCTCTGACGTACGCGTGACCTTGAAAGGAACGAAAAACGCCAGAATGAACCTTAGCCGTTTTCCCATGTTAATCTCCATAAGAAAACTTTTAGAACCGGCCTAGCACATATACTATGATAGTTTCTAATTACACGCCAATAATAATACATTCAAATGTGAAATGCGATCCAAATATGAAATTGATCTGACACATCCAAATTCTATAGCAGAAATGATGGGGTTCGCTCATGGAATATTTTCACTAAATCAGATACATGAATCCCCATTACCAATAAACATTACAACTGTGAGACTTATCCGCTCAGATTGCAATATAGTATCTGGTTCATATATAAATGGTGAAGAGTCCCACATTAGTTTTTCATTCGATATTGATGTTGAACCTGGATACAATGTTACTAAAGAACCACACAGTCCAGTCAGTCCAGAAGGTCGTCAATTGATTCACAACATTACAGTGCGTATTTTGGATGAAAAAATAGCCTTATCGATTTTGGAAGTGAAGAAGAGATTTTCATTATTTTGGAATTGATGAAAATCGAATAACTGTTGTAATGGGTTTCATTTATAATAGACAAAATCGTATTGAACAATCCCAAACCAAAACGAGCTGCATTATCAAAAAAAAGTGTGCATCAGATGAAGCTCATTCCACAAATGTTTGTCTAACAGTTAGCACATAACGCTCTGTCTGTGAGTGATCTTAAATTTTTGAAATTGATTGGATTGAAAGTGAGAAAATAACAATGGTGCTCGGAACAAACAGTGAAAATTTTAATATATTCGATGAACCAGTGCTCGATCATTCTCTCATCAGTTTACATGTGCACACATCACCGCTAATCAGGAATTCGGAAGAAATTACAATTGCAATCAATAATCAAGATGTTATACTATATATTGCCGAAAGCTTCATTTACATAGAAGATGTAGCGAAAACATGCCATCTCTCGAATAATGCAATTGCATTTCTCTTTGATGAAATTCGTTACGAAATGAGTGGTGAACAAGTAGCTGTTGTTAGAAAACCTGGGATAACACCTACAATGAAAACCATGATATCATTTGGACAATCACATGCTAACACATTATTGACATCTGGCTGGGGACTTTCACAATCGAAACAAGATATCTTGGATACAGTAATCTTTTTAGTGAAAAACTACCACTGAAATATTTGATGGGTTTTGCTGAAGATAACAACAAAATTATTTTGAATGCCAAGCAGGAATTGATTTCGATTATCGATCGATAATTCAAAAACTCATATATAGGTGAGGTTAATGCTGATTTGGAAATGAATAAAATCGAATGGAAAATGAGACATATTGTATCAGATGATAAACACAAGCTCAAACTTTTGAGTAGAATAAACAAAAGCGGTCTGAATGCCAAAAATCAAGTTGACTTATCGTATGTGGGATCTTTATGAACTACGATCATTAAGTAGGACTTCTTCAGACATATGGGCCATCAAAACAACCAACCTCTGGAAACTCCTCGTTTTGTCATCATCGCATTCCAAAGTACTACCACATCTGAAGATAGAATACAGGATATTTCAAAATTCACAACTGCTGATATCAATAGTATTCGAGTATACTTGAATTCTGAAGTTTATCCATATGAGCGTTAGAATTTGAATTTCGATAAAAAACTCAACGCTCCTGCTCATTATGATTTTGAGAGTTTCCAGCGAAGTTATTATGATGAAGATATGAGTGAACCACTGATGCACATTGGACAATTTAGAGAGAATCCACTATTCGTCATCGATTGTTCCCATCAACCGAATGCAACGAAATCATCAACCATATATATAAAGATTGAGTTTGAGACGAGGAAGACCAAGTTTCCAGACAACTAATGTATATGCATTAATTTTGCATGATACAGTTTTAACATATAATGCATGGGATGGTTCAGTTCACAGCAGATATTTAGACTCTTCAAATTGATACTATTTCATTTTTTCACTCTATCATGTACTGTTTTATGATTTTTTTTTGTAACTGACTGATTGTAATTTTTCCTAATTCATATATATCATATTTATCGTTTTGTGAATCATTTTCTATTGTATATAATGGGATTCAAATAAATGAAACATGAAAATAATAGAAAGTTTTTATTTGACATTATTAATGATTTACAGGAACATACAGACGACTATCTCAAATAACTTCTTCCTCATAGTCATCATTTTCGTGACCATCTTCAATTTCCTCTCGATTTTCATCATCAATTCAAAGTGATGAATAATCCATTCTGGCAAGATGTTTGGCGGCTATACAGGAATCTTCTCAGGTTTAGTTCAATCATAACCCCACAATTTTGCCACAATTCCAATTCATTATCCAAAACTTTGTTACAAACTTCTGCACCACTTCGATAGTTCTCAGCATCACGAGGACATAATTCGATTTGTTTTTCATCATAACATACACTCATATCATAAATGCTTGCATGTTCGGCTCCATCTCGCAACACCTTCAATTTAGACGACAAATGTTGAACCCATGATTTGAGATCTACAACATCGATCCAACATCTTGACTTGCGTATGCAGTATTGCATCCACATCTTTGAATGGTGGAACTGAAATCGAAAAAACTTGTTTCCATAACTTGTTTCCATGATATAATACTCACATTATAAAGTGAGTGTATTCAACTAAGTTAGTAATGTTTATATTTCCATATAATTATGATCTGATATATGAATATTATTAAAACAAAAAAAATTCACATAATTAGTATTATTATTCAATCATATTGAATTTGACTAGAGATCGCGTTTTCATGCCAGAAAAACTTTGTGGGCTATGACCTGAAGAAATTCACTATAAATAATTACAATTATTATTCAATCATATTGAATTTGACTAGAGATCACGTTTTCATACCAGAAAAACTTTGTGGGCTCCGACCTAAATACACCATCGTATATTTACCATCCGATGAGTTGATACAAGTTGTTATATCGTTATCACTGAATTGCAACGAAATACGTTTTTGGTAGCCATGTTTTGAATAATTTATCATTGCTCACCGCCCAACTGGATGCGACAACAGATGTCGATACGAACAGGCACTGGTCGTTGTGCTCTCGGAGAGGGCAGACGTTAGCACAGTCCTCGGCCGCCTGCGTGTCACTGTCTGAAACAAAACTAGTTTGAAATTTCACGAGCTTCAGTACAAGGACCGCCCACTCAGAATGAACATTAAAAAACGGGGAAAAACATTGGTTTTCAGCTTAGTTTCGAAAATTAAGATGTGAAATATCGTTTCCTAAGCCATAGAAAAATCTTTTACAAGATTAGTAGCTTTCGCTAAATTTTTAAATAGGGAAAAAGCTGATTTTATGGAAAATGGCTTTTTCAGATATCTAGACAGGAAAATCGTGCTTTCTTCAAAGAAGCATCAATAGAGATTCCTTAGTAGCTTTTGTTTGACACCTCGATCACGTTTCTAGTGCTCGTGGTTCAATTTTTTTAGCATTCGAGTTTGAAAGAAGGAGATGCGGCCTAAGACTTATTGTCTTAGGATTTCTGAGTTCTATATGAAATCGAGGAAAACGAAAATTCAGAATTTTCGTGATTTTCCGAAGATTTCCGAGTGAGGCCGAAGACTGTTAGATTTCATTTATCGAAGAACGCAAATTGAGAAAGCGAAACGATACACAGAAAGAATGAGACAGAAACAGCGGCATATAGACGTCAATGGAATCTAGCAGAGCGGTATTCCTACTTCAAAGCCCAGCGCCTGCAGAAAAACAGGTCGTAAATGCTGGCAAATACATACGAAATGAGATTTTTTCGTTGTGTAAATATTGAAAGTAGGTCAGACAGGATCGCACGGCTTTTGCGATCGCTGATTGGCTGAAAGTGGCGCGGAAGAGAGTCCGTTTATTTGGCATGAATATACGGATTTTAAAGCCACGATAGATTCCCGTGAAGGCGGCACTGATGTCTGAGGACTTCATGCCATCATACAAATCAGCCATGAACCCATTGGTCCTCCTTGAGACCAATAATCAGCCGAAAGGGTAGAGGAGCTGGACTCCAAACCTGAGGAAAACGAGGATGACCTTCCACCACGATAGATAGTCGAAGTCTGGACATCGAGCGAGTGGCAGTCATCTTAAAAATCCGAAGATATTTCGAAAGTCACTCCGCCAGAGGAAAGCAGCCCAAATCCTGCAAAGGAAGAGCAGGTCCCTACTAAAGTTGCCCGGTCTCACTCCACCCGATCATCTTGCGGTGTTGAACGATCGAGATGTTTTGAGATTAAACTCGGGATGGTCAAGACATCATTAGTTACGTCCTTCGGGCGAACGACTCAACCTAACCGTTGGGTCAAGACATCATTAGTTACGTCCTTCGGGCGAACGACTCAACCTAACCGTTGGGACCTTCCAGGATTACGATACCTTTCTACCTTATCTTGCGAGCGGCCTTCATCCTAGGGTGCTGTTCAACCGTTAGGCTTCTTGTTCCTACACTAGCTCAGTTCACCCTGTAGGTCTTGGATAGGAAAGTAGCTTTCGCGATCCAAGGGTGAACTTTAGAAATCAAAATGCAGACCAGGGCAAAACACGCGCGAGCACAACTTGCAGAAAATACATCAGTGCCGAATCGCGAGACCACAATTTTCGGTCAAACAAATTTCTTGTCAGACATTTTTAGCCGCCTGAGTGCGACTCCGACGAGCCGACAAGGAACCTCCCTGGAATCTGGTTTCACAGGAAACAACATTCTGAGAACTCCGGTAGGATCAGCCAGTCTGAGGCTAGATTCTACCAAGCGTATTCTTTCTACGGATGAGGACATCAGTACCTCTCCCTTGGTCGCAGAGCGACAAACCCTGGGCACTGATTCAACAAGCCAAATAATTCGAGAATTCGACAAGTCACAAAGGACAAATCGCGATGAAACAACGCGAAATAGTATGTTTGAATTAAATCGCATTAGGAAAAATAAAACCTCGGCGATGAGAAGGATTAATTTACTACATGCAGAAGTGGAACGTCAGGCGACGACTTTACATGAAACTAGACATCATCCCCGAGGAGAAGCACCAGCCAGACCGCAAAGCGAACCCCAATTAGGGCTTCGCGCGATGCTATCAATGCGAGTACGATCTCCTATGCTGAGATCGGCTCCGACGGCGACAACCGAAAGGAGTTTTCCCTCCGAAACCGATAGTTCTGCCTGAATGCGAGCCATTGAGGCACACTATGGAGTAGTTACCCATTTATGTGGTAACCCCGAGTCCAAGAATACACAAAGTGTACAATCATCCTGTGGAAACGAAAAATGCACGAGAAACATTGCCATTGTCAAACCCGACAATAAGATCATGCCATAGCAGACAAGACTTTCGAAACAGCGAATGTTTCGAAAGAAGAACCACCGCACAGGACTTTCGAAACAAGGAAAGTTTCGAGAGGCGCGGTGAAGGACAGCGTTTCCAGAGCAAAGAAGGCTTTGAGATGCTGCCAATATTAATATCGACGAAGCACAGGTCGTCCGAAGCCAGGCGTCGCGATGCCCCCAGGGGGGAGCACTTAGCGATCCCTGGGAGGAGAAGGGTGCGTTGTACACAAGAGCGCCTCGTACCCTGTTCGAGCCGGAAACTGACTACCTAGTGGGAGCGCTAGGGGGTGGAGAAATGCCAGGGAGTCACCTTGAAGCCGAGAGAGGCTTGGGTGGAGTCCCAATTTTTCGAAGAGCTATCTGAAGCACCTACCTCCCGTCGTACCCAGACAGGAACTGAGTCCTAAAATCCCTGGGGCTCAGGTCTGGGAGGCCAGCTGGCCGTCACGGCGAAGGGTAAATGTGGTCGACGAGGGCGGAGTCGTAGGACACGCCCCCTCAAAGGAACCCGACTACTACCCCCCCGGAGGACATCACTATTAATTCCAGGACAGACATTGAAAGTCTCAGCCTGATTCATACCTATCAGATATTGAAGGTAACTGCGAATGTTGGGTATTTACAGCGTTAGTTTTGTCGGGACCGAAATTGACTCATTCATTATACTTGACAGCATTTTTTTTAATTTCCGTTGAATGTAATCGTCATTATCTTGTCGAAGATAGAAAAATATACTCAGATTCCCCAAATCTGAGTATATGAGAGTAAATGATTAATATTTCATGTAAAGATGTGTTTGTGTGTGTAAGAGCGAGAGACGCGTGTGACGTAATCGATGCAAAGAGAGATGGAGATCGAGGTTTTACCGGTTGCTAGTGCAAGCAGGTGTTGCCAGTTGTACAATAAATCAATGTTTATGGGGTAATGTAGCGTTGCCGGTTTGAAAATTAAGTTATAGAACACACAGAGTCATCTATGAGTCACTAGCTGAACTATCTACTGGTTGAAGAAGGACACTGTAAACACTAGACTCATAAGACTGCATCTGTCAAATGTCAATACATGCCAGCATGGCAGGTTCGGCGTTGCCAGTTGTACAATAAATCATTGTTTATGGGGCAATGTAGCGTTGCCGGTTTTGGAATTAATCGTGAACTACTCGACGAAAATCGAAAGCGCGAAAGTGATATATTAATAATAATGAATCAGATTTGAAAATAAACATTACAGATTAATGAGGCTGTATCGTTTCAAAGTGTGATCCCTCAATGTTACAAGGTATCTCAAAATACATCATTGAAAACAAACATGGCGTCGAAGTGTACAGGGTGCGTCAAAATACATCATTTAAAAAAAAAAACATAACAGTTCCACGAGGCTGTAAGTTTTCAACGTGCGATCCCTCAATGTGTTCGAGGTATCTCAAAATACATCATTGAAAACAAACATGGCGTCGAAGTGTACAGGGTGCGTCAAAATACATCATTTAAGAAAAAACATAACAGTTCAACGAGGCTGTAAGTTTTCAAGGGGCGATCCATCAATGTGTACAAGGTATCTCAAAATACATCATTGAAAAACAAATATGACGTCAAAGTGTACAGGGTGCGTCAAAATATATCATTTAAGGAAAAAAACATGTCGATTTGAAATATGATATTAATGTGTATACAGGGCGTTTCAAAATACATCATTTAAGAAAAAAACATGTCGATTCAACAGATGTCTAGCGTTCCAACATGTCGGAAGTCTCGTATCTTTGTTAACCAAGTTAGCGTCATCAGGAGAAAGAGGAGATTCAAAAGTGTCGAGAGGTTAAGCGTTGTGGACTTTTTTTTCGTTGTTTTCCGTGCTTTTTCGATCGTTTTTCGTGCGTTTTCGATCGTTTTCCCTGCGTTTATCCGTTATCGTTTCATCGTTATTGTCGTAACAGTTTTTTGTGTATCAATATGACAGTCATTTATCATTTAACGCGTTTCGCTAACCAAGTTAGCATCATCAGGAAATGACTAACGTCCATGCTTTGTCATATGAAGATTCATTTTGCGAATTTTCAGACGGAGTAGTGTCGGTCAGCCAATCAGAATGGAGAAATCAAATATCGTTCGAGTGATTGTGCTAGATGAAATTGAACTGGAGAATGAGGGTCGAATAATAATAATAATAGTGGTAAAACATTAAAAGCTTGAAAGTGACGTAGTCAGCGTGGCGTGTGTGAGGATTTGTGGAAATGAATGAGATATTACAAAAAATAATAGCACAACTGTCACAAGGGCACTGAGTTGTATATTCACTAATAATGATCGGATCGTCGCATACAGCACGTCAAATGAAAGGATAAGAAATGCAGAATTCATCGACAGAGAAAAAACAAATATGGCGTAATGAATATAATATCCAACGCCTAATGTGATATAACATAGGAACAATTGCAAATTCAACAAACTTATAATTGAAAAATGTTGGGTTATGAACAACTATAAGTTTATTTCAATTGCAGAAGCTTGATCCGAACGCAGAATTTATTGACAAAGAAAATGAAAAAATCATTGGATACTGAAACATATGATATATTTGGATTCCTTAGGGTGAGAAGGATTGGAATCCATCAAAAAACGACCACTTCCGGTCCTCCGATTTCGATGATTTCAACATCAATGGATTCGTTCAGATGTCATGAAACATAATCAATCATTTGTCGAAGCCAAAAGGGCCTTATAACCTATTTTCATTATACTAGCAGCAACAGACCGATGTGGGTACTCATTTCAAATGATTTCATTTGTAGATTATGAATAGTGTAATATACAGCGCCCAATGTGAAATAGCATAGAAAGAATCACACATTTAAAGAAAATCATTGAACATATTTAAAATTAAATGTTGTTGGGTTATGAACAACTACGAGTGTAATGTAATTGCAAAAGTTTTATTCAAAACACATAATTTGTTGATAAAAAAATGGAGAAATCATCGTATACTGAAACATATGATATTTTTGGATTCCATAGGGTGAGGTTTCGAATCTGTCAAAAACAGGTCACTTCCGGTTTTTACTTCCGGTCGTCCGATTCCGATAATTTTGACATCAATGTATTCGTTTGGATGTAAAAAAATATAGTTGATCATTTAATGAAGCCAAAAGGACCTCAAAATCTATTTTCGCTATACTAGTCGCAGCAGGTCGGTGTGGGTACTCATTTCAAATGATTTAATTTGTAGACTATAAAAAATATAATATCGAGCGCCTAATGTGAAACAGCATAGGAAGAATTGCAAAGAGAATCATTGAAAAAACTTCGGATCGTTACGTACATCATGTCAAATGAAAGAAGAAGAATTGCAGAATTCATCTATAAAGAAAAAACAAATATGGTGCAACATGTCAGAAGGGCCCTGACCCACATCTTCATTAATAATTGTTGAATCTCAAGGTGCAGCACATCAAACTAAAGGGAAACGAATGCAGAATTCATCGACAGATAAAAAACAAATCTCAAGCAACATGTCAGAAGGGCACAAAGCCACATTCTCGTTGATAATTTTCGAATCGTCACGTACATGTCAAATGAAAGGAAAAGATATGCAAAATTCATCGACAGAGAAAAAACAAAGATGGCGCAGTATGTCAGAATGACACTAAGCAACATCTTTGTTATTGATAGTTGGATCTCAACGTGCAGCACATCAAATGAAAGGGAAACGATTGCAGAAATCATCGACAGAGAAAAAAAAACGGAGACGATGCCAAGAGGGCATCATCACATGTAGTACTTCGAATCAAATGGAAAAAAAGCAGAATTCATGTGTTTGTTGCCTATTCAAATCCAAGTTGACATGGATCAATGTCAACGCTGAATAGGCATCTAACAAAGACTCTTTGATTTTCTTTTGTTTCATTTCAGAATATGTCATCACTAATTTTCATATTCAAACCCAAGGTGACATTGATCACTGCCAATGCCGAATCTGCATCCGGAGATATTCAGTTCTAAAAGCGACGAGTGATGAAATATTTCATCACTTATTTTACTATAAATACGTTATGCATGGCGAATTGAGTTAGTTGCATCCGTTGAAAGTGATACCAATGACAAGTGCACCGATTTCTATTTGAGAGTAAGTGTTTTAAGTTTGACTTCTTCCTCAGATGAATTCATTCAGTTGTAATTTAATTGAAAGTTGTTGAGAATTGTTGAATCCTTTGATTTCCAAAATTTTTCTCGATATATATATGTTGGATGATTTCAGTCGAATGTTTTACATGTCGTGGTTTGTTTGAGATAGTATTCGCATATATTGTGAATCAAAACATAAAGCTTTCTTCTTTTATTTTTCGCAGATGGATTTACAGAAGTTGAATGCAAATTCGATCGTGAACAGAAAGCCAAGTATCAAAGTACCAGATTTGCCTGTGGAGATGCCGCAGAGGATATTCACTGCCAAAATCGTGAAAGGAAAATTTGGTGAGGCGGTCTTGTTGGATTTGGGAGATAAAGTATCATTTCTAAGAATATTCATCAGAAAAATACGCTATTGTGTTCAAAGGGTTAATGGACATTGGGAAACCGAATCTTGTCGTTTCATTTAAGATTGTACAAAATTGAGGTTAGTATTGTTTCCAATTTTTTCTTTGTTTCATAGGCAGAGTTTTTGGGTATATACAATATTTTTCATTCGGGTCAAAAATTCTCAGTCACAGATATAATTCGCATAAAGTAGTGTTTCCATACACTTGATTTTTTTATTTTCATTATAAGTGTAGCAATTACTTCATGAAAGACATTACCCTCTCTGTTGCCAAAAAATTTTTTTTGTGTAAGTTTTTATTAAAAATTCGAATTTATTTCAGAATAATACATCAACGGTGCAGTATCAGTCAGAGTCATCTCAACAACAACATTCAGAACCGTCGCAGCAACCTTTCCAGAACGAGTTTAAATCCCAGCAGTTTCCATCTTTTTCAGTCTATAGTTGCATATTATGAGGCTATAATTCGTCAATATTCAGGGATTTGTTGGACAGACTGCGTCTACTAAATATATACACAACCGTAGTGAATTTGGAAGACTGAAGATTCATGGTGATGTATTCCAAAATTCAAGAAAAACACGCCGTTCTGTATGGGTCATTCCAAAGGAAATTTGTTCAGCTGTAGTTTCAATAACGTTGATATTTCATATAAATGGGTTTATAATATACTACCAAAATAAATAAAATACATATCACACACATCTTTTTTTGAAAATGAAAACTTATACAGGGAGAGTTGTCAAAAATATGCAATAACATAAAATTATATACCAGATTTCATAGTGATGAATAAACATCATATTGACAGATACAAGGTTGACAAAATCAGGACATTTTAGAAATAAAAAACATAAGTCTGGCTGTCATTTTGAATTATGATCGTTGGGTCGATATAACAAAAAGTGGCATTTTATATCTTGAATTTTATTCAGGGCATTATTATAGATGATTGACATTTGACATTAAATTTCAATTGTGATATTTGGAAATTCATTTCGTATTGTAGTTTTTTCGAAATTCCTATTCAAAATAGCATCTTTGATATAGATACCGGACGAGTCTACACATACGTGTAGATAACCTGAGTTTCAATTGTTCGGAGTTCTGAGTTCTTGTACATATAAACATAACAAAGTGACGATACAGACGAATATGAAAAATCGTAATAAAATGATTCAAATCAATTCAAGTGAATACATGAATTGAAAGATATTTTAACCTCAACTTCGATATTCTGAAACAAAAACACACAGTATTCACAATTCCATCTTTCGTTATTCCAAGTTCATAGTCATCAAAATTGATATGATTATAATATATATAGGAATATAAAAAATCTTCAAATACAGTTGCATGAATGCACATCAAGCATTTTGTCGTTGTACGGTGACCGGGTCAAAGTTACAACTTCAGTTAATATGAATGTTTATAAATATTAGGGAAGGTCAAGATCATCAACAGTTATAAAGAAATTAATTCGGTGTCCAAAGCTTTCGGAATACAATGCAAATAATTTTCTTTATGACTATTCGTTCGACATTGAATATTATCACCTCAAAATATATCGAAATCATAACACGTTTGCGATTCATTTTTTCAGCTACATATGAAAAGTGAGTTTCAGTTTGCAGAAATAATAGCCCACACATGTTGGAAATTTTGCCATAGTGTGGTGAAAATCGTATTGAAAATTCTACGAAATATAAGCGCATACATACAGAGAGAATCAATATTTGAAATACGTCGTTTGGAACCCCCATAACCCTTCTGTATCGAATTTTGGCAGAAATAATGCTGAGTCGTATTGTAGAGTTAACGTTCGAAATTGGGGAAAGTGAAGTATTCAACAGTTTTGCGTGCGACGGTTTTGCGTGCGTTTTCGAACAGTTGACGTGCCTTTATTCGTTATCGTTTCATCGTTATTGTCGTTTTTTTCCTATTTCAATATGACAGTCAATTTAACACTTAACGCGTTTCGCTCACCAAGTAAGCATCATCAGGAGATGACTAAAGTCCACGCTTTGTCGTACGAAGGTTCGTTTTGCGAATTTTCAGACTCCTGAACCGAACCTTGAGGAACAATCAGCCTAACTTCTGGTACAGAGTGGTGTCATAAGCCAATCAGACTGGAGAAATCAAATATCAGTAGAATGATGGTTCTAGATGAAATTGAACTGAAGAATGTGGGTCGCATAATAATAATAATAGTGATAAAACAGTAAAACTCAACTTCTGTTACAGAGTGGTGTCGGTCAGCCAATCAGAATGGAGGAATCAAAAAAACCGAAAAACATCTAAGGTCAGTCAAATTAATCAATTCAATATTTTCATTTCCTATTCTTGAAATACTAACAGATGTTTTCAGGTTTTTTGGACAAGAATTAATAAGTTCACCTATGAAAGATTCACATCGAGTACTGTCAGACCTGTTATTCATTTTCGAAATTCTTCGAAAAAGCTATAGTTGGATCATACATATCATTCCTTGAGATATGGGGAGACACTCTAGAAAGTACCAACGGAGAGCCGTAGCAAATATATGAGAAAAAATATCAAAAATGATGATAACCCGTGAGTAGAAGCCCTGGTATTGTTGATATATTTTGGAGCGGTCTGAGTACTGAAATCTACAGTTCATTCCTAAAATTAGAGGATAGTTTTGAGCATTTTCCCTTTCTCTGTGCACCTAAGACAGCTGCTGACGGGGGTAATAATTATCGAGTTTGATTGAAGTTAATCGAAAAGTAGATTCTGGATAAATTAAGATTCAGGCAGTTACCTTAACTGCTCATTTATTCCCTCATTTTCAATTTACGTAAAGGTCTGTCTATCTCTGTCAGTTCAATACTCGAATCTTTTGATTCGATATTGTTCCGAAGTAAGAGTTCTCCAGTAGTAATATCGTGATCAAAACGGCCTTTAGCGGCATATTAGGTTCACTGTGAACGTTTTTTGTTGATCCTTTGTTGATCCTAATTGATCCTTGTGAAAGGACGGCTCCTAGGGCAAAGTTGCTTGCATCAGTAGTTAAATTAAATGGCTGTTCGAAGTTTGGGTATGTCAGGATTGGTTCATTGGTAAGCAATGTTTTGCAATGTTCAAAACATTGTATGAACTGAGAATTGTGGACGATTTTTGCACCTTTCTTCAGGCATATTGTGAGAGGTTTCGTCAATTTGGCGAAGTCTTTTATAAATCTCCGGTAATAGCCGAGAAGTCCTAAGAACGTTTTTATTTGTTTTGTTGTAGTTGGAATAGGACATTTCTATATAGCCGATATTTTGCTGGGGTTGGGTGCGATCCCATCGGTCGTTATGACGTGTCCCAGATAGGCGGTTTCCTTTTTTGAGAAATTCTGATTTCTGAAAGTTTGCTTTCTTCAAGCATTTAAATATTTTAGAGAGGTTGTCTATATGCTCCTGGGGCGATGTTGAGAACAAGATAGTATCATCTAGCTAAACTAGACAAATTTTTTTAACGTAATCTCTGAGGATGTTATCCATACAGCGCTGAAACGTCGCTGGACTGTTCTTGAGGCCCATTGGCATCCTCAGGTGCTCGTAGTGACCTCCTTCAACATTGAAGGCTGTCTTCTCAATGTCAGAGGGATTCATTTGAATCTGGTGAAAGCCAGATGCCAAATCAAGTGTTGTGAAGTACATAGACTTGCCTAGTTTATCCAAAACATCTGTGATGTTAGGAATTGGATACTTGTCATCGATCGTCTTCTCATTGAGTTTACGATAATCGATGACTATTCGCCATTTTTTCTTCCCAGACGCATCNTGTATTCATAATGCCGTTTTTAAATTATAGCTCAATTCGCTGATGCAGTGACCTCTTCAATATTCAGTGATCGAATGATTTTCAATAACAAGATCATGGATATATAAAACTATCGAATCCTTTGCGATATCTACCTTCATCTATGTTTCTGTCCTTATCAATGACTAGAAATCCATATTGGTCCTCCCATTATCAACACATCAATTGGAATTGTTTGAATGATACAATCGGGTGATTCATGATCTGAATAAATGTGATGTAAATTCGTCTCATCTTATTTGAACATTATGATGAAATTGCATTAATTGTTTGGGTACCCGTGAATATGTCTGTGTGAGATAAAAACAATCAACATTCTCATGACGTCCCATACAGAAATATGATCTAATAATATCCTGCTTTTCACACATCACATCATCGAAAATGAAAACAGAATTAGGGTCAGCGTCGGAGGGTTCCACTATTTCTGCATTATTGCTGAATGTATAAAAACCTAATCCTTTTATAGGTTCCAAAACACTTCGCAAGTACTGATATTTAGATTGATTGAGTGATTTCGAATAGAGATACACATTTCTAAATCTCAGTCCTTGTGGATGTGTCAATAGCGATATCATTGCATTCGTCTTTCCACAATTTGAAGGTCCTATAATGAGTCTTCGAACTGATGATGGAAGTAGTGGACCATGTCTGAATACCCTCTGTCCATTCAATCCACACCCAAATTTCTCATTACAGCAACTTTTCTTTCTGTTTTACAATGCGCATCGTGCCGTTGTTGAAGACTATATGAATGTTATTAGCTTATTCATTTCAATGTGTAACATCAAACGATACGGACGTATTGAAAGTGATCGTAAAATGTAAAGAGCTTATGGTTTTGTTAATGATTCAATAAACAAACTTCGAATTACATGAGAAATGGGAAAAATAAAATTAGAAAAGTTGCATTTGGTGCTTAGTCCAAAAAGTGCAAAATGTATTGAAGAACGCTGGTGGGGATCAATTTGTGACGAATAGTAGCAGAAAAGCTATGACTGTGGCATTGCAGGCGGCACGTAAATACCTCAAAGCTACCGGTGAAAAGAAGAAAATCCGCACACCACGCATAATTCCTGTTCCCAAGATCGGTGGACTTTTGTCATTGATACCAATTTTTGGTGGATTATACGCATTAGGGAGTTCAGCGGGAGCCGCTGCTGGCCGTGAATTCAGCGTCTTTAATAGAAGCCAATCGCCACAATAAAACCTTGGAGGCTGTAGCATTGGGCAAACGCGAAAGTGAAATATACCTCAAACCGTACCGTAAAGGTTTATGATTATATTTAAAACCTTACAAAGCCACAAACAAAACAAAAACCTAATGAACCCCTACCTCAGAGGCCTCTCTAATCCCGATCTCAGTTATCATGCACAAAAAATGAAAATTCCACATTTTCGTGGTGTTTTTATGCGTGACAGATTACCCTCTACAGGTCCAAGACATAACGAGACAGTTTTTGTTAATTCAGATGGAATAAGTGGACCAAAACACATTGGGTGGCATATAAAATATGTGGGAAAGATGTCGCATATTTCGATAGTTTTGGCGATCTACCCCCACCATTGGAATTGACTCGATTCTTTCGAAAATGTTCGAATGTAAAAATAAAATATAACTATGATCGTCAACAGAAATTTAATACAGTTCTCTGTGTTCACTTGTGCTTACAGTTTCTCTCTGAATAATTTTTCAAATACAAATGTATACAACACCAAAACTGGATCGGGAGGCTATCAAGGAAACGGGGTTTTCACTTAGAATATTTTCAAAATATGGTACCTTGAAAAAAATGGATAAAGTGATGCTTGCAAATATGCCCAAGAAAGTGATACTTGCATGTGTTGCACATGAAATTGCATATGTTTGGGAAAAATACCTAACATTTACAAGATGACATCGATATAATGAAGCAGATGAAGTTATGAACACCAGGCCGATAAAAATTCAGATTCGGATGTTAATAATGTATATTAGGACATTCGAGGTATTCTATATTCCTATTCGAGGTATAGGACATACCTCGAAAATCAGTATGTTTTATTTGTATATAGAGGATATGAACATCGCTATCAATAAAAATGATATTTATTACAATACAACACCTTCCAAAAAGTGTAAATTGTCTCAAATATGCTGTTGCTGTGTACAACAATAAATTGAAATGTGTTTCAAAATATTCATCAGTCATGTCACGTTATTCAAGCTACAAGCTGTCGGGACAAGTGTCTTGAGTGCGGATTTTTTTTCACCAGTTAAATTGGATAGAAACAGCAGTTATGGATTAGGACTTTTGGGATTCTATGAATGCAATACAATACAATACAATCAGTTATATAACTGAAGCTAATAATTTGGTGAGTTTCTGAATCAGTAATGCCAACTCATCGATACCCCAAAAGTTTACAATTGAAATTCCATGTGGTGCTTATGAAATAGAACAGATCAATGCCGTCATACAGAAACATTGTTCAGAGTGGGGGAAACGTCATAAACGCAGGATGGAACGAGTATCGTAACGATTCGAGCGTGGAACTCCGCCCCTTGGCCCCCTTGGTACTCCACCTAACCTATCGGCCCCCTTAGTACTCCACATCACCGCTCAGGCCCTCTTGCGACTCTGCCTCACCCCTCGGCCCCCTTGTCACGTTCCAGTCACGTGATTTTAATTAAAAAAAGTTTATAGTTGTAAGATTCGAACCTGGATCGTCCGCGTGGTAGACATTGTCCTTAGCTTCTACACCAGCGTGAGATATTGAAGGTAACTGCGAATGTTGGGTATTTACAGCGTTAGTTTTGTCGGGACCAAAATTGACTCATTCATTATACTTGACAGCATTTTTTTTTAATTTCCGTTGAATGTAATCGTCATTATCTTGTTGAAGATAGAAAAATATACTTGGATTTGGGAAATAATTAATATTTCATGTGAATATGTGTATGTGTGTGTAAGAGCGAGAGACGCGTGTGACGTAATCGATGCAAAGAAAGATGGAGATCGAGGTTTTACCGGTTGCTAGTGCAAGCAGGTGTTGCCAGTTGTACAATAAATCAATGTTTATGGGGTGATGTAGCGTTGCCGGTTTGAAAATTAAGTTATAGAACACACAGAGTCATCTATGAGTCACTAGCTGAACTATCTATTGGTTGAAGAAGGACACTGTAAACACTAGACTCATAAAACTGCATCTGTCAAATGTCAATACATGCCAGCATGACAGGTTCGGCGTTGCCAGTTGTACAATAAATCATTGTTTATGGGGTAATGTAGCGTTGCCGGTTTTGGAATTATTCGTGTACTACTCCACGAAAATTGGAAGCGCGAAAGTGATATATTAATAATACTGAATCAGATTTAAGAATAAACATTACAGATTAATGAGGCTGCATCGTTTCAAAGTGTGATCCCTCAATGTTACATGGTATTTCAAAATACATCATTGAAAACAAACATGGCGTCGAAGTGTACAGGGTGCGTCAAAATACATCATTTAAGAAAAAAACATAATAGTTCCACGAGGCTGTAAGTTTTCAACGGGCGATCCCTTAATGTGTACAAGGTATCTCAAAATACATCATTGAAAAACAAATATGACGTCGAAGTGTACA
>NW_019295469.1:0-17996 GCF_000500325.1 Leptinotarsa decemlineata
TTTAAATTTTTCAGATATACATTGCCCCTACCCAAAACCAACAAAGACCACAATCGAATCCTGGTCTTGAAATTGAAAGATGCAGATCCATCTGAGTTGGACGCCTATGCTTGTTGTGCTTTATTAATGAATATGGCAGATATGAGGATGTTGGAAGATTTTTGTGATGGACATCTCATAATAGTTGACATGGAATTCTGCAGGATGGGGCATTTAGCTAAATTGACTCCGAAGTTGATCAGAGACATATATAATATTTTAGGGGTAAGATTTTTCTTTATCGTGAGTGAAATAATGAATACTGAATTTTTCGAATATTTTCATAATGATTCGTCAATTAAATATTCCAAAAGAATATGAATATCGTGTTTTAGCTTGTAACAAAGACTAGATTGATTCACCCACTCTCTAAAATAAACATTTGAGCAAGTAATAACTCTTGCGGAAACTTTTCACTCGAAATGTATAATGTGATTACGAAAAATACTTTTCGAATACATTTGCATAAAATTGTACAAATACTATATTTTGGGCATGTAGAAACATTTATTGCTGGTATTGGCCAGTTTTAATTTAATGCCACGAAAACTCAGGCATTTCTATACTTTTGATGGGGGTCAAAATGGGCACCAATATGTCTTGGGCTGCTTCTCAAAAACATGGAACGTTATTTCGAATCAGAAAATTGTACACACCTCAGTAACTTTTGATGCTTCACTCACCACCCCATGCTATTTAAATTTTTCGAAAAGGTTCCTCCCTTCCGGGAAGGGAAGAGATGTTCATACTCAAATGTACATTGTAGAAATTCAAAATCGACGTGTCCTGATGACTTTCCTGACAAGAGTCCAGGAAAGAGCTAGATAGGGGGGGTAACAATTATGATGCGCACTGTATATTAGGTTTCATCAATCTATATCGGCCTGAATTGTTTTTCCCAATCATAAAATTTATATATCAAATTATCTGTGTCTCTCCATTCTCTCTCTCTTCACTCAAACATGTTATCGCTTTCAATTGAAATTAAATAAATTAAAATCATGTGGTTACCGAAATTCGATAAAATACACTCGGAACTTACTGCAACATACTCAAAACTTATTTCATGTTGAGGCATCGATACTAAGGAAGTGAGCAAAAACCATAGCAATATTCTTTTTAGATGATATCCTTAAAAACTGTAAATGATTTCCGTGGCAACGTTAGTTTAAAACGCCTTGTCAACTTCTTTTGTATGTTACAATATCAGTTGTCAATATTTTAATTTGAGTTTGAAGTTCGTTAACTTCAAGTCTGACAAATGGTTAGATTAACGGAAACACATAAAATAACAGTTTTACAAATGATTGATTAAGGAAATAAAACCTGAACACAACAGGAAGAAGCTCGCTTACATGAGAAATTTCTTAATTTACTGCCCATATTTCAAGGTAAAATAAGCAAAATAGAGAAGCAGTTTTGCGAGCTTGGTCATGTGGGGTAGATAAAAAAAGCAGCTGCCAATGCAATGAGTGATGAACTCAAATTAGATGTGATGCTTGAGTNAGTGCAAAAATATCAGTTTGGTGTTAGGGTAATTGATTTCTAGAAAAAGTTTTCAAAAATCGGTTTGCAAAACCACTCACTACCTCACCTAACCACACGAACACACGGCACTGATAAAGAAATATTGTGAAACGGACAAAAAATTAGTATTCAGCCAGTCCAGCTAGCCGAGCCTTTACTCCTCAACTACATTTGATAGCACGTTTACCAACTATCTGGGCGACTAGGAGCCACAGGCAAAAAATGTTTTTGACTGTACTCTTATTTTTATTGCCGTTCCAATTAGAAATGGATAGACTATGCTTTCCATTTAAAAAATTGGTGGTTGTTCCAGTCATTCGAAGGGGGTTGAAGGTAGTGGTGGCGTTTTTACGTGTAAGAATATCCAATTATAATTCACATTTGACGTATTTCGAGATTTTTTTTCAAATATGTACAGTAACCGAAATAATGAATTTATTCCATTTGGCTTTCACACACTGTATAGTCAGTGGGCGTACTTGAAGATGGGCTATAATTCAAATCATCTAAAGGAACAATTCATTCAGGCCATTCCCAACTCCCTACACTGTAGGTTAATGGAATGACATCTATCAGAAAACAATTACTCCCCTGACTAATACCACGAAGGGTGTTGGATTATATCCGACAGGTGTTAGGGCAGGAATCTTCACTGAACTTATTCTTGTATATGCTGTTGGCGATACCACTGCCGTAATAGATTTGCGATTATTCGAACACACTCGCAAACCGGTTTTGGGCTGTTTGGCTACTTGTCAGTGCAGGGTAGTGTCTATCATCAATATAAGGAATTCAATTTTCAATTATCCAAAATCATCGACTATATGTTGATATTAGACATTATCTTGCACTGACGAGTGGCCAAATAATCCGAAACCGGTCTGCGAGTGTGTTCCAATAATTTATAATTCATTTTGGCAGATGTATCGCTAACAGCATATGCAGGAAAAACTTCAGTGAAGAATCCTGCACCTGCCGAATATAATCCAACGCGCTTCGTGGTATTGGCCAGGAAAGTAGTTGTTTTCTGATAGGTATCATTCAAATACCTAAGGAATCTTCAGTTGCCGCATTCTAATTCTACCTAACCAACAAGGAAGTGCGTCTTCAATGTTTTGTCAAAACTGCTTACGTCATGGAGTTCGCTAAAACGAGTCCAAATAAATATTTTTACATGAATATTGAGTAATACAGATAAAATCAATGGTGAACAATGTTCAAAGCGATAAAATCGCTGTCGCTGTCGAAAACGTTCAGTGATATCAGGAAACCTCGAATATTTTCATAAGTGTTCGTCACTCCATAATGGAAGCTTATTCACAAGTTTCAAATAAATGTTGAGAATTAATGTCCAACCAAGATTTGTGAGAATATCAAAATGATGAAACTTTTGCGAAATGACAAAATTGCTTTGAGCTAATTCTCAAATCATATATGACTTTAAACATTTTTTTTTCATTCAATTTGAATTTCAGAAAGCATTCACAACGAGAGTGGTAGCAATACACCTCATCAATGCACCATTGTTCTTGGATCAGGCAATATTTCTGATAAAATCTCTTATCAAACCAAAGGTAGCCAATAGGGTAAGTACAATGAAATCGTATTTAAGATTTATTCCATTTTATTATGGTGAAGATAATTTGTGCACCATGAGAGATACAAATTCGTTCGAATTAGAAAAATTCGGTTATTTTTGAGCGTAATTGAATTAATCTCAAAAATTTATGAAACCCCTACTGAGTTTGATTCATGAGTGACGCTGTTGCCAAAGAGGCTAAGTTATAGCGAGTGATTATTGTTTCCGATCCATTTAAGAAGGTGAAATTGGCGATGGTTTTTTGTATAAAGTTTGGACCAATTTCAGTTCTCAGCAACTTTACGAAGCTCTTGGAAGTGATTATGTACAACCACATATATCTGTCAACCAATCATATTATTTCCGATCATCAACATGGTTTCATGAATTATAGATCCATAATCAGTAAATTGGTTGTTTGATATCAGCTTTTATTTGAAACACTGGACCGTAGGAGGCAGGTTGGTGTGGTGTACACCAAATTTCGATGAAATTAGTCATGCGATTCTCATTCATAAACTTTCTGGTATGGGTTTCAACGAAATCTACAGAGTGTAACTGAATAAGTGTTAAACATTCAAGGAAGTGATTCCTAATCGAAAAAAAAATAGGATCTTTCATATAAAGAAACTTCATTGGAGCATCTCTTGTACATACAGCCCCTTAAAAGGGGTACATAAAATTTGTATAACAATTTTTTTCACAAGCACTGAAAGTTACAATATTGAAATTGATTTGACGTTTTGTACTATCAAAAAGACACTTAGCCAGTTAATTATTTGGTTTTCCCCATGGTTGCAAGGGGTGGAAAACGCAACCCCGAAAATTTATTTCCAATGTAACTTTTTGTCTTATAATTTGTTCACCATTTGAAAATTCATTTCCGATAGCCTGTTTCCTTCATATTCATGTATCATTCATATTCATATTTTGTAGTTAGTACCTGCATTTACCGATTGAAGGGTAATAAACAAAACTAATTTATTAATAACAAAACACACAACATGTAGAAATGATAGCAAATGTCAATATATCTATGTCTATCTTCAGACATTACGCATGCGTCTAGACGTATTCGCTCATATATTCCTGGAGTCTCTCTGATTACCCTGCACGCATCGATGATGCGGTTTCTCAATTCCTCTACATCGCGAACAGGAGTACGATAAACCAAATTCTGTGAATGACTGCAAATAGAGCAATCGAGAGGATTGAGATCCGGGGATCGAGTGGGCCGGTTCTGTAGTCTTCCTCGACCTATTCACTGATTTGCATATGTTTCAGTTAAATGCTGACGTGCTACTTGACTGAAATGGGCGGGAGCCCCATCATGCATAAAAAACATATCCCTTCTGTCGCCCAAAGGAACTTCCTCCAGCAGTACTGGATGCACTTCTCTTAAAAATTGAACGTATGGCTCACCATTCAATTGAGGAGGTAGAAAATGAGGCTCAATTGAATCATCCCCAATAACTCCGAGCCACACGTTAAGAGAAAACTGTTCTTGATGGTTAGTTTCGACAATAGCGTGAGGGTTTTCATCAGACCATATGTGGTAATTATGATTTACTACTCATGAATGATCCATGCAATAATCACATTGATTTTATTGTTAACTCTGCCTATCACTCTCACTGTTTTATTGTCAAAAATTTTTGGAACTTCAATAATATTTTATCTCTTACTTCCCTTTAGTTGAGCTCAATAAGATCAAGGTTAGAATACGGGTCCTCAATATGGAATCACATTTGTAATGTAAACAGTATCATATACAAGGTGTTCCTTAAATACATGCTAATATTCGAGGAGGTAATTCTTAGACCCATTTTAAGGAAAAAACGTCCTATGGACGTATGTCCTAAACGCCTTAAATTTTGAGATACAGGGTTGCAAAGTTTTCAAAAATAATCAGTTTTTTAATAATAACTGAGATAATTTTGTAGACATCTTTGGCATATTTTGTACATATGTTCCATGCCTCAAGACGCATTTTCTGATGTACAATTTTCTTGATTTTCTCTGCCAGTGGCGTACGTACGAGTTTTGAAATGTATATTTTTGGCGAAAAAAATACNTAGCATGTGTTTAAGGAACACCCTGTATAAAATAATGAAAAAGGCCAAAAGAAGTTCTTGGAATACTTAAGTTCTGAAACTACTGACGTGGATCCTTAAAGAAATTGCAATTATTTCATCTTGTATGTTTTGAAAAGAGAAGAAAACAAGCATCAGTTTTTTCAACATGAATTGTTTTATTGTGAAATTGATTCCCCGAAATTATTTTCTACAATAGATTTTCTTGCACCAAAATCAACATCTACAAAAAATGACATTTTTTTTGTGCAACAGAGCTCAAACCAATTCAAATATCTCCACAAAGTGTTATTTGAATTAAAAATGATTCATATACTGAGAGAAAATTTTCATTTCAGATATTCGTTCATAAAGACATGAAGTCAGTTGTTGAATCGATAGACAAAAATATACTGCCGAAAGACTATGGAGGTTATGAAGATTCGTTAGAAGAATTGGAAGGTGAGTTACACATTTTTTAATTTTTTCAAAGGGATATTTGAAAAACGTTCCATGCTAAGAACGTTTCTTCAGTACCATTTTGCTGTTTGAAACATTCATCATGAGAAATGAATATTCGAAAAATTAAAACATTTCTTCTCTTTGAATTCTACTTGTTTCAACAAATTCGATTCCCGATTCAAATCTTATAAGAGAAATCATTTCAGCAGAAGTACTTTCGTAACATTTCTAAATTCGCATTTCTTGATGAACTGAAATGTCTTCTATATCTTCTGATACCACCAAGTTTATAAGTGGTAGACGAGTAGAAGAAAGCGATACAGATTTGGTGAATAGGTTAGGTTAGGTCCAAAGTGAGTGGGTCTATTTGACCCTCCATCACAACCTACAAGGGATTATTGTGACTCACACCTATTCACACTCGACCAAATAAAACCAGCTTCTTAACGAAATAGAATAGTTTGTATGGTGAGTGGTCTTTCAGGGCAGATGGTGAGAGTACTGCTCTGCTGAACTCTAAAAACCTGATTCAGTCCCCAGCGGGGCAGGCACAAATTATGTGCTCTGCTGTTTCATCATTTTCCAAACAGAGGCGATTCACCCTGTCTTCCGACAGCCCTAGTCTCTGCATTTGATGATTCGAATGACAGTGTGTAAGAAGGGCTTAAACTTCTCTGAAAAGGTGAAATACCTTGGTACTATCCTCGACAGAGTAGAGCAAAAAAAGCATATGTGGCTTATGAGCAATGTCGGAGGACAGTGGATGCTCATGGGATCTTTCATCACGTGTGGTCACCTGGATAATAAGACCTTTGTTAATGTACAGAGCTATTGCATGCGGACGCTGAGTTCTACAAGCAACGGCCATCCAAAAATTACATCAAATATAGCGACTGGCTTGTTTGAATATCACAGGCGCCATGAGAATATCACCAACCACGGCAATGAAATTAATTACTGGTCTGATCCCTCTGGACCTGTACGTTAAGGAGGTTGCGTTAATGGTCATGTCTGTACCTCAGAGACAGATGGACGTAAGTCCAAAATCAGCGATTTTCAGGTTATTGCTGGTTTGCACATATAATTTCATGATCCATCTGGCCGTAACGACGTATTTTCTCTAAAGATTCATCCTTTGTTATTAGGGACGGTTATAAGAGCGTAAGTCCTAAGCTTTATTCGAGCCAAAAGAACGTCCATTTAATACCTAATGGCAGTAGTTTCGATAGATAGTGTTCTGTTCCAAGTCCAGTTACCCTCTTGTTTTAGCTTGTCAGTGGTTAGGTTTAGTCACGATAACCATATGAGAATGTTGTGTATGACTAATGCTCTCTAGAAAAAAATTTTTGTTTGCAACTTATTTTAATGAATATATTATTTTTCAATAAAAATAGCATACCTACTCCTAATATTAATAGGTTTTATTATAAGAAAGTGATATTAATCAACAAGAAAATTCACTTCCAAGAGAATCGAGTCCGGTTCCATCGCTAACAGAATTAGCGGTAAGAATGTAACAATTTTTGAATGAAGTATTTGAAGTAGAAGTACATACGGAGGAACAGTTCGAAGAAAACCTATTTTCAGAGGAACACTTCGAAATAGGTGTACTGGCAGTGGACCAAGCTCCACTGGCTCCAGCGCAAGGACCAGCTGGTTATGACCTTCAATTGGCAGATGTTGAGTCCGTTGAGCCTACTTATTCTTCTGATGTAGCCTCAGTGAACAACTCACCCTTAAGCGATACAGACGATGACCTTGATGATCCTACGTTTTCTCCTGAAGCAGCTTCAAAAAATGATTCAAGTTCAATGCATTGCAATATAGTAATACTGATACGGAAGATGATCAAAATATCAGTATGCAAAATAATAAACAAGGCAAGAAACGAGTAAGAAACGAAAACACCTGGAAAAGGAACGTGAGGAAAAAGGGTAGGGTAGGTGGAAAGGAATATGTGAATACAAAAAATGTACTCACAAGTAAAAAATCTCTGAAGCCTCCCTGTCATGATAAGTGTCGCCTGAAATGCAACGAAAGGATTACAGGAGACCAAAGGTTGAAAATACACTCTGACTATTGGAATGCGGAGAGGAGATTGGACTCAAAACGTCAGTTTGTGATCTCTTGTATAAGAACTAAGCCTGTTGTTAGACAACGGAAAAGAGAAGGCACATGAACAAGCAAAACTAAGAGCCACTCATTCATTTTTAATTTGAATTGTAAAGAAGAAGTCGTTTGCAAAACTTATTTTCTAAACACACTTTCCATTTCGGAAACATTTATGAGAGTTGCTTTGAAAAAAAGCAGTGACGTTGGTTTAGTAACACCTGACCTTAGAGGAAAACATATCTCAGCAAATAAATTGTCGAGTGAAAGGTTAGAATGGATCAGAAGCCATATTTCGAAGTTTCCCTATAGCAGGGAAAGATCCAAGCGTAAGTATTTGGGGAATCATCTGAACATTTCCAGGATGTACTCATTGTATGTAGATGAGTGCAAACAAGAAAATCTTATGCCAGAAAAGATGTGGGTTCAATCCAAAGTATTCAGTGAAGATTTCAACTTGTCTTTCCACTTACCAGACAATGACACTTGTGATGTTTGCGATAAACTTGACTGTGAACTCAAATATGATAAGAATGATGAAAATCTTATTGGACTCACTCTGCAAAAAGAAAACTACCTTAAAGATGCATCACAAAGGTATAAGTTGAAGATGGAAGATAAACTGGAAGCCCGTGCTACTCAAGGTTCCAGAGTGATTATGTCTGATCTCCAAAAATGTCTTCCAACGCCTGATTTGAAGAATTCACAAAGTTTCTACCCAAGAAAGCTCTGGACATTAAATAGTACTATTTATGGCACGACCGTTGACAGAACTTGGAGTATGATGTGGGATGAGACAACAGCTGGTCGGGGAGGTAATGAAATAGCTTCATGTTTATTCATTTGGGCGATGGAAGAACTAAGAAATCCTGAAAGGTCTACGGAGAAGTTGACAGTGTGGACAGATAATTGCAGCGGCCAAAACAGAAATATTAATATGGTATTCATGTATCTGTGGCTGTTAGAAAAATTAGGTCAATTGAGGCTAAGCCTATGACGAGAAGCATTTACTACGCAATCTGTACTGCAGGCAACAAAATACAAGCCTACAAAATACAAATAAAATAAAACACAGAGTCAGATGCTACAAATGCAATACGCATATATAAAGACGGCTCAAAAATCAAAGAAGGTTTAGAATGTGAAGTGTACTCCAGATCACTGAGCCTGAGGATTGAGTGGGTGATGGGAATTAATACCAGCGTGATCCAAACAGAACCGGCTGGTATCTCAATCGCCATAAAAAAATAACCAGGAAAGGAATTTCTGGTAACAACAATCTGCACTTTTAGCAGACAAGCCCTATTAGCCTTGAACAGACAACGTGTTACCTTAGAGCTAGTACTAAAGTACCACCAAGATTTAGCCAAAGCCTCGGTAGATAATAACTTTATCTTGAGGTGGTTTGGAAGGCATGACAGAAGTGAAGGTAATCGCATTGTCGACTCTTTAGCCAAGGAATCGGCTGGACTGAGAATTTCAGGACTAGTGGCACCTACGGCCTGATGACTTCGACAATTGCGGAACTAGCAAAACGTCACACCCACGCTCAATCCCCAAAGGGATGGGATGAAATAAAAGAATGCAATCTGGCCAGGAACAATAGGATTTATGACTGGCCACTGTTAACTGAGGAAATACCTTCACAATATGGGGCCAGTGGACATACCTCTATGAAGGATGTGTAAACAACAAGATGAAACTATCAGGCATGTCCTATGCGAATGTCCGGAGTTATCGTCAAAAAGAGAGTGTGTGTTCGGCGAGTCTTGGCCTACACCTGCTGACGTAAAGGAGATGTCTCCCAGAGATCTGTCCACCTTCCTGGAAACGACAGGAAGGACCTAGGAGGACAATTCCTTAGGAGGATGTACAATGGGTCATATGTGGCCTACGTGCTGTGGGCCTACACTCACTCTCCCTACTCTACAGATACAGAAGGCCTTTTAGAGATCGTAGTTCATCCCTACTGTAGTACAACAACTGTTTGGTATAATAAGTATTTGTAGAGTGACATCTTAACATTCTCATCGAAATCATGGCTTTATCAACGACATTACATGTCAACAAATTTATGTGTCACATTGAAGTTTAAAAATAGTCCATTTGTTTCAGAGTGTTAGATATATTTGTATCATCAAGCCAAATGAAATACAATTTTTACTACAAATGAAGTTATGCCAAATAAGGAAAGTTGGTGGAAAATGGCATACTTTCATGGAAAGGAAAATAAATTTTTCAAATAAGTTTGTACGAATTTAAAAAAAAAGTATGTGTGTGTGTGTGTACTCATGTATGCACGTAAGTAGTTAGCATTTTTTAACTTATTTCTCTATGTGATTTAGTTGATTATTCGTTTAAATTTATTCATGTATTCAAAATATTTTTCGGATAAATTTTGATACTACCTAATGTTGTAATGTGTATAGGACAACCTGACGATATAGTTTATTATTCAAAATTACAAGATCACTCTGAGAAAGAAACACTCAATTTAATTCGATATTCGAGATAATCTATTTTTCCAGACTTATAATTTGTATCTATAATCAATTTGTTGATTTATTTGTAAACTCATAACATATTGCGTAATGATGTAAAAATTTACATCACTCCGTGATATAAACAAATATTACATACCATCAAGTAACCTCAAATTCTACAAATGTACTCAAAGTAAAATGTAAGAGGTATTTTCAACACTTATGATGACAGTAAATTATTTTCAAATCAATGAATTGTTAATGAATATTAGTCACCACGAAAAAAATATGTATTTATGTACATTAATATATTATGTATATAANCTAATCTTAAAGAAAAATTCATTGACAGTGCTGATGATGAACCTATTATCAAAAACAAGTAGATGGTATCCAAAAAATTTAAATTGGCTAATAGAAATATATATGGAATTCTGTTTAAAAACTCTCATGGATTTTGGATTGTTTCATATATTATCTCTCACTGTTTTTGTTCTTCACAGCTAAATATCTCAAAAAGATGGAGGATCGCAAAGATTTTTTCGACCAGCGGGAGAACTGGGTAGTAATGGAGGACTTGCGACCATCAAAAGTTTCAAATGACGAATTTCTAGGATATTATGGAAATTTCAAAAAATTGGATGTTGACTGATAAATCCTAAAACATCTTCAAAAAGTAGATTGGTGGACTGTAATTCATGTATATTTTCTATTTACCTCATTTGCATTTACTTCTATATACTGTTATACATAATCGTTTAAATTTATGAATTGTATAGTTTCAGCTCACATGCCAATTTTAAAGCACAAGGTGTGTCTTTAATGATATAATCAGTTTCAAGTGGTGATTATTTGTAATATTTCATGAATAAAAACTTGTGGAAAAAATGGAATTTATTACAAGGGGAAAGTACCCACCTTACGTGTCTTTGAAATCTTCCCATTTCAGAACATAATTACCATCGAGAAGTCATTTTGTTGAATATGCTGGGCTGATTATATGATGATAATTTTCACACTCACATCGCGAGTATTCCACACGTTTCTTATTGACTATGGTATCTGTTCGAAACATCATCCATGGGATCAGGAATATCAAGAAATATTGAAGATGGACTAGGCTCTTCTAGGCGGTGACTTCCAACGCCAAGGTTCAACATTGACTGCTGAACAAGTTTTCTTTGTTTTATCAGAGAGGAAAGGAAAATCTTCATAGAATGCTTCTTCCACCAAACGGCGATCAGGAGACTCGTACCAAATAACTACTGATTCAAAACCTCTCTTTCTCCTCACCGCTTTCTTCTGCTGAAAATGCTTCAGCATTACTTCAATGAGAGATACTGTCCTCTATTATGAATCGAATGTGATGTTTCAGCTCTCTTCATTGACGATGAATTTCCTCATTATATTATCTGCTATGGAAAGTAGTTCTGGCATGCTTCATGAATTACCGCCGAATATCCTTCCACCTGACACAATAGAATACCATATGATCTACGTCATCGTGGTGGTCATAATATGGGCATTCATCAGATTCTACTTTACTAGAGATATATAGGTATTTTCTGCAACACCCCTGTCCAGATATCCTCTCCGTCAGATAGTAATCCCCCTCTCCGTGTGTCCTCCCTCTTCAATCTGCCGTTATTCCAGTTGTTTCACTATCTAGTTGCCAGACTTTCTTTGGTTTCGGGAGGAACTTCAGCTATCACCCCCGCCAATTCTGGTGATAGGTCTGTAATTAGAGCAAATTCTGAAGATCATGTTTCTTCGCAGACTTGTAAGTTTTGATAATAGTAGTAGTGGTTCTTTACGACTGTACGTCAAGCAGGTGCTGCATATAAAATCTGAGAATGGGCCACAGAAAAATGGTCCGTCTATATTCGGGAGGAAACCTGAAAGAGCTGTTACCGTTTTTTCTGCCTCAGTAAATTAGTCTTCTAGACTAGTGTTCTGCCTTTCATAACTGGATGAAATCAGAGCCAAAAGAAGAAACATTCGTAGTCTAAAAGACAGCGCCGTTTAGACCTGCTTTGAGTCTGAACAGTGGTGTTAGGCTGAACCTGGACACCTGCATTGCCGGAAACGGCTATTCTCAAATGGTGAGTTTTTGTATCTGTTCTGTATCAATTATATATTCTCTCGCGAAGGCGCACCTATGAGATTGGGAAAAAAGAAATAGTATATGATTGACAAGCTCTATGACAAACCATCGTTTATTTCACGGAGCCATTTTTCATCAACATTTTCAGCAGTGATTATTCGATGGTTGTGATGGCAATTTTTACGAATGGCCTGAGGCCTAGCCCAACGAAGAGACTGGTGACACATCTACTGAAATGTTCTACTTCACTTGCACACATCTTCAAACAGCCGGCCGGTAGTTGGTCGGTTTGACGTGGGTGCTTTGTTCACTCACTCAGTCGGCCGCCGTGTTGGTTGGTGGTTCAAGCCGCAGGCTAAATGATTGATTTTCTGATTGCTATCGTCCAACTGGTGTTAGGAATTACACGTTGAAAGGTAAGACCTCGTTAGTCCTTAGCTCGCACAAGTTTCGACTTCTGAAGTTTATTGTACGTAGGGATGCGACAACTGGTTAACGGAAAATCATTTTTTTATACAACATGTAAAAATACAAGATGATGATATTCCTCCTGAGCGTTCATCAAATATAATGGGAATAACGATTGGAAAATGCTTTTTTTGAATGGGTATTTTTTTGACAACAATTATTTCATTTCCAGCAATTTTGATTTCCTTCCTCAAGGATAACCCGCTAAACTCAAATCGCTGATGTCGTTCTTTGTGTGTATTTTGTTGAACGAATGTTTGTTAATGATGATTTTTTGTTCGATCAATCAATTTTTAGAATTCATCTACGAGTATGATGAAGCTTTTATGAGTTTGTCAGATTTTATCTCATGAAATAATCTGACGCACTGATGAAATGATAGTTCGTAAAAATTCTGTGGAAAATGCAATATTTCTCAGTTGTGTGATTT
The DNA here is from genome assembly GCF_000500325.1 of Leptinotarsa decemlineata. Lineage (NCBI taxonomy): Eukaryota > Metazoa > Arthropoda > Insecta > Coleoptera > Chrysomelidae > Leptinotarsa > Leptinotarsa decemlineata. The sequence goes on from NW_019295469.1 coordinate 13,274, forward strand.
TTCTAAGAAAATGAACATCACCTCCAATTTTGTTATCGCCAATCACCGTGATGAATAGAAAACTTGAGATCGATGCTACCTTAACCAGATATTTTTTAAGGATTCACCTAGTTAGGACGATTCGTCAACCTTCAATGGCGACGGACTGTGAATAGTCATGATTATCCCTAGATGGCTCGAAAAGTTATTGACGTTGCCTACTCAGAACACAACCGAATATGCTATTCTATGGTGAAACACGTGTCGCGGTTTTGTACACTTTCAAGTAGAAATCTCACATTGAATTGTGTTTTTGTTATTCAGAAAATAGAATCAACTCGATGGTAATGGATATTATTGGAGTTTTATCCCAACACCAAACCGTTATTTTCATTACTTCGACACGTGTTTCGATCACCAAGTGATCATTTTCAAGGAAAAGATTGAACTAAATATATGCACAATATTGTCCCTAAATCTGATGAATAAAATATCATTTCAACAAGCTATATACTATAGTGTTAGGTATTGGTCCACCATCGTCACTCATTATGTTCACTCATTTTGGAATTCTCATAGGCATATAAATGTCTGTTGTTGTTGACTTGTTCAACTAATCTTGAAGAACTGATTCGAGTGCGAGTGAGAAGTTCCAAAAATTCACATAAGTTTTTGGTACTTCTTGAACATTTACCACAAAATAAACAAGTGAGGATTTTTTCAGCAAAAGATTTACAAACACAAGACGAGATGGGCTGTACGGAATCATTCAGTCCAGAGCGGTCAGGAGTATTGATTTTGATAATATCATCTGCAATACCCCTCGACAAACCGTTACTGACTGCTATTTCCGTTATTGTCCGTTTTTCCTCTGTAAACCTCTCACGTGTACGAGGAAGTGTCAAAAGACGATGCACTAGAAAATTCAGCCCAGCACGTTTGAGCTGAGCTATTGATTATAATAACCAGTTTTCGATTATTATGGATTAGCCATTTGAGGTATTTCCAATAGGAAATGTTAAGAGGACCTTTGACTGTCTCCATTCACTAGAAAGGATAAACTATTCAGTGGAGCTTTCTAAATTTCGATTTGGTCCCGTTCACCACATGTACGTTGGTAAGAAGACGGTGAGAGCCAGGAAGAGAGGGAGAGAGGTATCTCAAGTCTCTCATTAGATTCGACAGGCTGTCGCATCTTACAAAATGTGCATCATTTTGAATCAACACTTTGCTATGAACCTTCTTCATGCGAAATAAACGAACCTTCTTCATGTGAAATAATTGTTCACTCTGTATGTAAGTAAGTAGAAATGGAGCAGTTCCACTAAGCATCAAAACAGAAAAAGTTGTGCCCGTCTTCAAGAAAAAATTTCGCACTCTGTTAGAGAATCATTGTCTGGTAACTGTGCCATATAGTTCCGCAAAAATTTTTGAATATGCATTTTTAGATAGACTCATCAATTTTGGAAAAATACGGTTTTTGTCGTAACATGTTTACATCCACGGCAATGTATTCTTTCCATTGAATTGCCCAGTTTATCGATGCGAATGAATGCTCTGTTGCAATATTTTGCGACTTCAGTAGGGCCGTTTGTTGTGTGAACCATCGAAAGTTAATGAAAATATTGAAAAGTTGCGGCATAATGTATATACCATTGAACGGGATTTCATACTTTTTAACAGAGAGAAAACAAGCTGTAACGCTTCAGTTTCAACACGATGAACAAAATGAAATCATGCCCTCGAATAGTGAGGAAATCGGAATGGGCGTTCCACAGGGCTCGATCTTGGGTCCAATTCTAATAATTTTCTATGTAAACCATTTTGATGCGATTATTGGTAGTGCATATGCAGTATGATTAGCAGGATCCTATTTCACAACACTTAAAATACTCAGACACTGAAAATTCACTCTTGCCGAAAAAACACTGATGATAATGAAATTAAAATTGGTGAATTACTATGCAGAATACACATGCAGAGGTTAGGTTTTTGAAGTATCTCTAGATGAATATCTCTCCTGAAAATTTCATTGCCACACGTTAAAAGGTGAGACCTCGTTACTCCTTAGCTCGCACAAGTTTCTCAACTTCTGAGAGTTGTCGTTCATATGGGGGCGACAGCTGATTAACGGAAAAACAGATTTTGAACAGAATTATCTTCTAAACTGAATTATTTGAAATTTATCTTCATTAATCTACTAGAAGTGAAATTGTAAATGTTTATAGTGCCCAAGTCAAATCGAGACTGGATATGGCATTTGCACAAAAACAAATTTTGAGATGTTTCACGAGAGTTTCTAGCAGTGAATCGTGTGTTTATGTTTTTTTAAATAAAAACGAATTGACTCGACATTCGGATATTCATGCTTATGAAACATTCGCATACACCTGCGACTTAGGAAACCCACAATTCAATTCTCAACCAATTTTCCAAATAACATTTCTCGATATTTTTCAAAATAAGAGTACTTTACTCCTGTCACAAAATCAAATATTTCAAGGCTTCTCGTATATTACATGTGTTGTACTGTATTTTGTTAGTGCATGTTTGATTTCAGGACATGCACAAACTTTTATCAAGAATAACTTTTTGATATGACAAATTTTGATCTTTGTAAGTAAATATGGATTTTGGTGTTATAACGTTTACAATAGGGTAACCGTTATTTTCTTCATTAGAGTAGTCTGTACATTTTCCCATTCTTTGTTGACCATATCAAATTGGATTCTCAATAACATATATGTATGATTATGGTAAATCAGTTTTATTTCCTCTGTTTTCGAAGATTTTCGATGCTGCAAAATAACAAAATATTTCATTCACTGTTATTACAATGGAGACAATAATAACACTGTTCTCTCTCTCCCTCAATAGTTTTGGCTTCAACTTTCATTCAGGCGCATTTACTCATGAGAATATTGTTGTTTTGGTTATTTGTATAATGACAGTGACACCTATTCATTTTTTCTCACATATAATCAGTGGGCACACTTGAAGACTGGCTATAAATCAAATCATCTTAAAGAACAATTCATTCAGGCCAGTCTCAACCCCCTACACAGTAGGTAAATAGACTGACACCAATCAGAAAACAACTTCTCACCTGGCTAATACCACAAAGGGCGTTGAATTATATCCGACAGGTGTCAGTGCAGGATTCTTCACAAAAGTTATTCCTGCATATGCTGTTGGCGATACAACCTACTCTGTTTAAAAAATGAAGTGGATTTAATTTTTTTTTGAAAAATGATAATCGTTCATCAATTTCTAATTTGTCTTTTCCAAAGTAGTTCACCTCAGATTTAATACAATTGTGTCAGCGTTTTTTTCCAATCGTCAAAGCAATTCTGATATGCACTTTTTGGTATTTCCTTGAGCACTTTTAGTATTTACTTTTTATCTGTTCAATCGTCGCAAATGGTGAATACGGTGGCTGAGGCATGATTATGGCGTTGTTTCGGGCTAAAAAATCATGAAAACGCAATAAAGAGTGAGCAGATGCATTATCGTAATACAAAAGCTATGAACTGGTTTTCCATTATATTTTTTTTTGTATTGCTTCTCGTAAGCCGCGCATAACTCCTTATAGACCGTACGACTATATGGCAAGAACTATTGATACTTTACGTCACGGTAATCAAAGAAAACAGTTAGCAAAACCTCGATATTTGATCGAACCTGGCGTGGTGTTTTGATCTTGACCCTGCTGGGTTCTTCCATTGGGACGGTTGGAGTTACCAGCTATGATCGTTTTGAGCAAATTTGGATTGCCGTTGATGTTATCTGACAATTCCTGAGCAATGCTCATGCGACGGTTTTTTTTGTCAAAATTCAGAAATTTGGAACGAACTCTGCTGCTACTCACATCATGTCAAAAATTTATCAAAAAATTGCATGGCATGAACCAATCGATATACCGATATCCTCAGCAACTTCTCCAATAGGGATTCGACGATCCTTCATAAACATTTTCCTTACTTTCCAAACATTTTTATCGGTTCTTAAGGAGATAGGAGTCTAGGATGAGAGTCGTCATTCACTTCTTTTTGACCTTCTGTGAAAATCTTTTATCATTTTCACACAAACACACATACGATGAAAACGCAAGTCTCACGTTTCAATCCTCAAAACTGGAAAACTTATAAGAGAAAGATATCCAAATTATTTTTGTCCAAAAATTATGTAACCCCTTTCAGCTATCTTTGAAAAAGATCATCAGATCAAACAATTGATATGCATGATTTCAGGAATACTAGACAGAAGTTTCACCTTCATGGTACTTTGGTGTTGAATTATCATATTGTTCAAATCATTGATCAAAACGAATGAATTGTTGAGTGGAAGTGCAAAACTTGTTCATTGAACAAGATTTTTCAACTGTACCTTTGCGTTGATGGGCGTACTCATTCATTTTGATTAATTTTTGATATTTTGTTATATATATCTTTGTGATCAAAATATTATTCATCAATATCAGTATCAGAAATGAGAAATTGAACTCTTGTGTGAAGTTTTTCGATCTATTTTCCATATATAGTTTGAGATGCCAATGTATCACGTTATTATTTCGTAATTCATTTTGATATTCAGTGCATTTTTTTAATGTCCTCCTCTTTGTATTTTTGAACGGGTCAACTCAAAAAATAGAAATTTGGAATAATGAAATCAATGCATGAATACTTTATTTTGAAGTGAAATTGACAGATGAAACTTTCAAGTTGGCGACTGGGCGCCATCTGGG
>NW_019295470.1:3068-17973 GCF_000500325.1 Leptinotarsa decemlineata
TTCGAATTCGACACCTCAAAAACCTCCTATTACCAAGTTTCGTTTAATTAAGTTCAGTATTTCAAATGTTATTTGAAAAAAACGAAAATGAAAATAAAACTTCAACATCCTGTATCTTGGAAACGAAGCGTTTCCGGACATTTATTTATTTGAACAATTCATATTAGAATATTGTGAGGAATCACCTCCTGAAGTTTGTCAAAGTACTTTTGAATCACCCTGTATAGTTCATTACTCACGTTAATAACAAAAGGATTTCCGAACACCAATATCATGAAAATAACCTTTTTCAAAATGAATGTAAATCGAAAAGTCCTGAATAAAATATGAGCCTATTCAATTTGAGGTTTTATACTAGTATCGTAATATTTTACTGAATGTTTTGAGAACAGAGGCTAGAGAAAGATTCACTCGTGGTCAATATAACTGACAGTTATTATCAAACAAATGTGGAAAAGTTTCTAAGGAAGGAAGAAAGAGAGAGCTTTTTCTTACAGTTTGTATCTGAAAGTAACTATGCATGATCTAAACATATTTGTGATACTGTTTGCAGATCCGAGCTTCCATCTCAAGCAACCACATTTATATGCATCAGGCACATACTACGAAGAAGGTGCAATGACCAAGAATACAGTAGGGGTAGTTTTTGGTACTCTGCTTGGAGTTTGTTTGGTATTTGTTGCAGTTTTCTTGGTATATTCACCAGACGGTAGAGCGGAAAATTTGAGAAACAGGTTGGTTCGACAATATACATACGATTTAAAGAAAAGTAACATATTTGATAATGATAGAAACACATTTTCCAGCATTTATTGAATAATTAGAATAATTTGTTTGCTACAGCTCTGGTTCTGAGAATGAGTTCTTACCGAGAAAAAACAAATAGCGCTTTCATTTTGCCTACAAGCAGTGGTTTGTCACTCCCGACCACCTTTGGTTCTCCGAGTCAGATCTGAAGTCTTCCTTTCAGAGCGTTTGAGGGGTACAATTTATATTTCGGGAATGACAAATAATAAAAAATATTTTTTAATGAAAATGACTTTATTGTTTTTCGGATTACTTCTTTGAATGGAACTAGAATCAAATTGAAACTCAAACATTTTCTTTCACAATATGCCTTTCATGATATCGATGAGTTTTTCAATGGTACTTCTACATTTCAAAACAACGCAATTATACAAATTTTGACCTAATTTTAATAACTGTCAGACTTTTATTTTGATTTTTTAATCTCCTTTTCCAAGCTCTTTTGTATCATTTAATTTTGATTGTTTGACGTACAAGTTGAAATGACTTGTGTAAACACTCTTGTGTCCTAGCTCTAATAAAGAATTTGAATTTGAGTTTGAGTTTGAGTTTGAGTTTGAGTTTGAGTTTGAGTTTGAGTTTGAGTTTGAGTTTGAGTTTGAATTTGAATTTGAATTCGAATTCGAGTTCGAGTTCGAGTTCGAGTTCGAGTTCGAGTTCGAGTTCGAGTTCGAGTTCGAGTTCGAGTTCGAGTTCGAGTTCGAGTTCAGAATTTGAATTTGAATTTGATGATCAGTTTACTTTTGTATTCATTCGAACTATTTCCTGAGGCAGTTTTTCCATCCCTCTTGAGACACCTTCAAGACATGGTTTTTGAACCCTTCAACTGCTTGGTCGGTGCTCATTGACCAGTTTACCTTTGATATTCGGGAACAGGAAGAACTCATTGGGTGCCAAATCAGGACTGTACGGAGGATCAGTCATCGGTTCGATGTTTTTACTGCTCAAAAATTCACTTGTTTGACGAATTGTGTGAGAGCTTGCATTATCATTCACCAAATGATTCGTCTTCGGCAGTAGTTTTAAAAATTTCTCCGAACACTTCCGGCAAACAAATGGTCATGTACCACCCAGAATTGACCGTTCCATGTTGCTCACAACCGATTACGTGGTCAAATAACCCATAACAGGCTTCGCTGTGCTACTTCCGCGAACAACTTCTATTGGATTTAGCTTGCCTTGGAATATCCACATGGTGGATTGCTGTTTTGTTTTCGGCTCATACGCACATATCCATGATTCGTCACCTGTCACGATTTCATAGGTGCACGTCTTTTGAAGCACCACGACTAAACTTTTCAATCATTTCCTTACACCACTTGACACGAGCCTCTTTTTGAGCTGAAATAATTCACAAAATAAACATGAAATATTACTTTTTGAAAGATTGTTTTCAACAGAGTCAAATATTAATTGATTATCCATTATGAAACACTTTCATTTAATAGAATAATATTTGATATTAAAGTTTGAACAATTACTTCCAACATAAATTCCCGAAGATGTTTCATGCTGATCAGAAACGTTACATATTTCTTGAATAGTTGATTCCACAATTTTATCAGATATTTTTATATGTTTGAAAGAAAATGGACAATTCAATATTTTGTTAGAAATTCCAATTTTGTTATTCAAACTACCTTCTATATATATGATTCTGCTACGAAGGCAGATTTCCAGCCAACATGACATTTTATGAATGTAATTTGACCCCTGCATTGGCCAGAAGAGATATAGGCCCTCTTGGGAGACAGTGACCTACCAAGATGTATTGGAAATATTTATTTTGAATAAATTTCATACTATAAATTTACATTCACAGTCTTTTTAATGGCACACTCTCATGTACCATTAAAAACACTCATTTTACGCACCAAATACAAAAATAACTATTTATCTCTGGTAATTCCCAATTATATATCGTTTCAGCTGTTTGTTGTCTAACTTTTTCCAAACTGTAACTGCATTATTTCAGAAGCTGTGAGCTTTGTATTGTTTGTTTCTGAAATAGATGTTTCTCCATATTTGAACTTTCCGAATAATGTGGTGAATATTCTCATGCAACATTACTTTTTATTTGGTAATATTCATCGATTTTTCTGCAGGATAGTGAAACTGAGATATTTCCCACGACTGAATTTTGGACCACGCCGAATGTCAAATTTTACCTCCCGATTTTTTGCGAGATATGATAGCGTTGGAGATGATGCTGGTCTTATATTCGAAGGACGCTCTATGGCAGGTTCTGTGGTGAGTTTAGAAAAAGCTTTCGAAAATCCATTGTATGGAAAAGAGAAAGAAGTGATAACTCCATCAACATCCACTACCAGTGATGATATTGTAAGTATATTTTGAATGTATTCTTCAAACTCAAAAGCTCCCTGAACTCATTGAATTATGCACAATATTATAGTCGAAGTAAACGATATTGTGTACTCCTAAAGTTGGTGGCACTCTCGAATAAAACAAAAACAATACATAGAAATGTACCGGCAGCAAACTTGTCCTTTTTCCTATTAGACAATTTTCACCAACCGAGTTTTATGGCTGGCCGAAGAGTCATGAGATTAAATTTGAAGTCATGTTACGGTGACGAATAGAAATCGGGCATGCGAGGATGGTTATCGCCGTTGTGTTCATTTCAGGAACTGATCGCGATGTAAGTATCAATTTCGATATTGGTGCAGTACTAATTATTTGAAATTTTTGTTTACTCTTCAAAATGTGGCTTCCTTGAACAAGTACTAATATACTAACAAGTGTGATAACAACGCAGACTTTTCCCAGTGTAGTGATTCCAATAGCGATGGTGAACAATGCAAAAAAAGATACCAGTGAATAAGCTTCGGATGCATTTGAATATTGAAACAAAGAGAGTATGTTTCAATGTATATAAGAATCTACATCCCAAGTTTGGTGTTGAAGGAAAGAAACTATTACAAGCAACATCAGATTTGACCGAAATTCCTTTCTCAACTGTATGTAAGATAGTCAAAAACAAACCTTATGAACGTAAGACGTGATGAGATACAGGATTACCAAAATTAGATGTTCATCAAATAAAAACATTGAAAAAAAAATAATACAAAAGCAATGAGATTTCTACAACTGAAATTATAAAGAAGAAATTGAATACTTCCGGCCATAACGTGAGCTGCTTTGACAAAACTTCTCAGAATTGAATAAAAAAACTAGGATTCAGATTTAAAATAATAAACAAACGTCAAACATTTATGGAAAACAGAAGAATAGCGGAAGTCCGTAACAAATACTCAGAACAAATAACTAAATATAGACAAGAACAACGGCAAATTTTCTATTTGGACGAAACTTGGTATGATACTCACAACACACTTACGAAAGGTTGGACTGATGGTTCGAGAATGTGTACGTCTAACATGCCTGCAAACAAAGGATCGTAACTAATCATTGTGCATTGCGAAAGAAGTTAAGGATGGGTTCCGAATTCTTTGAAATTATGTGGAAAAAACTTGAGGGACTGCAATGTTGACTATCATAAGAACATGGAAGCTAATATTTTTGAGGAATGACTGGAAAACACATTGATTCCAAATTTGGATGGGAATAATGTAATAGTTCTTAATAACTCTTCCTGTCATTCGCGGCTCATCAAAGTACCCAATAAAAATAAGAGGAAAGATGAAATACATACTTTTTTAATGGATACCAATTTGTATTTTGAAGATTACTATACCAAAAACCAACTACTTGAAGTTTTACAGACAAAAACATTTGAAAAAGTGTTGCTCTTGAGAATATTGCTGAAAAGTATGGACAAACCATATTGAGACTTCCCCCCTATATTTGTGTTTTCAATCCCATCGAGTTGATTTGGGAAAAATTGAAATAAAACATCAGGCGTAAAAATAATTTTCCAAAATTTGATAGGAAGGTAATAGAGCTAATTAAATAAGAAGAATCTAATATTACCGAAGAAGACTGGCAGAAAAGGATTAAAAAAATAATTTTAGTTGAAAAAGACTTTATGAAGATTGGCCATTTCCATATTAATGGTGCAAATGAATTCATTATTGATTTAAATAACGACAGAGAATATGGAAGACGAATTATCAGAAGCTTTTGAAGAAAGTTTGCGAAATTTTTTTGAAGCGATATAGTTATTGTGATTCTTATATAATCAGAAATGATTATTGAATAACGAAATTATTTAGCTCCCTAACTATATTATTGAAGGGTAGCTGTTGCACTATATCGTTTACTTGAACTATACCAACAAATTCCTCATTCCGAATGAAAACATTTTGTATAAAGATACACTGATAACCAAATACACAACAAAATATATATTAGGTTGTTTCAAAAGTTTTGTCTGTTTTAATTAACCTATTTTTAACTGTAATATCTTAGTAAATATGTACTCATTTGATTAAATCGAAATAAGCGCTATTTGAATCAGTGCACATTTGCCAATGTAATACAAGTCGATCAATTTCGTCAGCATGAAAATTGCTCGGGATTCAATGAAATCGATCAAGGCCGTTTTTGCTTTTGATCACTCTAATATGTTTTCAACCATCAAGAACCTCATGGGTGCTAACGCCCAGTTCTTAAGCCATCCCACGCACCGTTTGTGATAGGTCAGTCTCCAACAGGATCCTCAAATCCTCATCCTGAATTACTGTAGGTCGACCACTTCGGGGCACAATTTCTGAAATCTCCGAAATGAAATTGATAGTATCATTGCCAATTGCCTGGTTAATTTTTCGGGCTGTTTCGGTAGCGCTTTGGTTCAATTTGAATTCGTAGAGGAAAATTGGCTGAAAATCGCTCAACAGTATCATATAGTAATAAGCTGAAAATAGTCCAAAAATTGAAATTGGGAAAAAAGAACAGAGCCAATGTATAGAGTACAAAATGTATAGAGTACAAATGGTCGCCTGTTTTTCCGGAAAAACTGGACATGTCGCAACCGTACCACTAAAACAACGTAGAACAGTCAATTCTGAGTGGTACACAACCATTTGTTTGCCAGTTGTCTTCCAAGAAATCAGGAGAACCAACCGCCGAAAACAGATCACTCTTCAACACGAGAATGTGAGCTCTCACACATCGGCTCAAACAACTGCATTTTTGACCCAAAACATTGATTTGATGAGTCATCCGCCGTAAAAAACAAACTGAGAGGTCAACGTTTTTCGACACCTGAAGAAGCGGTTGCTGCATTCAGAATGCATGTTTTGGAGATACTTCAATCAGAGTAGCAAAAGTGCTTCGACAATTGGTTCAAACGCATGCAAAAGTGTATAGATCTTCATGGGGAATATTTTGAGAAATGATAAAGTGATTTTTGATGATTACTATTTGTTTTTGTTCTCTAATCCCGAAATATAAAAGGCAACCCTCTACCACTACACAGTAGAATAAATATTTATTGAGATATGGAACTGCACAAACACATAGCATTCAATTCAAGACGTTTATCAACAGTGTCAGACATGTATTTTTAGTTACATTAGGTTGTTGTACGGGGGGGGGGAGGCTACTATAGGCTTATGCCTTTTTAGGGTTAGGGCCTGATTAACAGGTGTTTTTTCAAGCTATCACTCTGATCTATCTTAATTCAATCTCTCTTAGACTATTTCAATCTAAATTATTGGTTAGTTTTAACGATTCTTGATGCGTGCTGGGTAGTTTTATTTGATTCCGACGGGTGTACATTTGGGGTTCGGGAAGGCCTATGGTGGGAGAGGATGAGACTTAAGTGTGCTCCAGGTTGTGTGCTGTCCACTATCTTATCACCAGTGGGTACTCCTCGATGATGTCCTGGATCCGCTTCGGAGGGTCTTACAGGGCTCCTAGGAGTCTGGCTGGGTAAATGAGAGTTTTTTCCTCGGAGACGTTCTGGTGCCATCGCGAAGTGTCTAGGAGGTGGCCAGTGTGTTGATGGCAGCAGTGTTGTTGCCGCTTATTGTGCTGGCGACGTATAGGCTTTGGGCTTCATGAAATCTTGAGTTTATTGGGGTAATTTTCACTGTTCTACACAGATATTGAGAAGGGAATCGAAAGAGAAGGTCATGGATATGGTTTAAGATTGTTCACTCGGTTGATGGGATGCGGTGAGATTACTCGGTGAGAGTGTGCAGTAGATCGTGGCTTTATACCCCAAGTAGGTCACCAAGTCTTGGAGTGGGAGATTCTCTTCCAAAAGTCTGAGGTTCAAGTCTGTGGTGTTTGGGTGCCTGAAGGGGATGGTTTGGGTTTTGCTGGGGTTTATTTTGATACGCTACTTGTTGCTTCAGCATTCAAAGTGGTTTATTGTTGTTTGGGTTTGAGTTTGTGGAATTAGGGTATTAGGGTTGAGAAAGTATAGAGTGGTAGGGGCGTCGCGTAGATTAGGAATAGAGAAAGGGCTAGGACAGAACCCTGATGGATTCTAGATTTGGGTGTGAGGGGAGAGGATAGGGCGTCACCGACTTTTACGCGGATTTATCGGTTGGAAAATTATGAGGCAACTAGTCTAATGAAGTGGGGTGGGAGGTGTATTTGGATAAGTTTCCAGATCAGACCTTGTCGAAGGCTGTTTAGATAGCACATGACATCAAAACGTACAGAACTTTTCAAACAACCTAATAGCTAGAGTGACATGATAATTTTCAAATTTCAAAAACTACATCTCTCTTTAAACAATGATGGAGACAAATATGCTACAAAACATATTTTCAATTCTCAAATATGTGATGGAATGTTTTGGAAATGAAGTGAATATAAATAGGACTTTTTTTCCCAAATATTGTATCCAAGCTGATGAATATTGTTCCATTTTTTATAGGTTTCGAAGTGGTGTTTCATTGAAAATGTAAAAATGAACTTCATTTCACATATTTTTCTCAAACACAATATCTTATCTCTCATTTTTTCCAGAACTTATCTTCTGATAAAGGAAGCAGGTCCGATGGTGATACTGATAATAATCTATTTGTAATAAAAGAGAATAACGAAGAAATAGAAAATCTTTCTGATGAAGACGGTGAATTGGTCGACTTAACTGATGTTGAAAGATAATTTCCTAATTTTCTATTTTGTTTTCGAGTTGAATTTTTCCTACTGTTACTATTATATGTGCTTATCAGAATTCATGTGATTTTCTGTCAATAAACTGATTAAATAAAGTTTTACTTTTATTTTCTTAATTGTAAAGTTACTTTTTTATTTTTATGACTTTTCATTGTTAATTTTGTGGCGACTTATTTTCATTGAAATTTCTAATCTAGATTGACTTATGCATCAGTAGAATTGTAGAATAGTGTTGAGGAATTGTTTTTATGAAAAATGAGGCCTCAACTCCTTCAGTAACAGAAAACATGTTAAATTTGTTCACATTATACATTATTCATACTGATTTAAGTATCAATCTATTGAAAAAATTCATTGTCCAAAACTGGTGCACAAAAATCCATTATTCGATTATTGTGACATTACAGAAGTTATGACGCAAATATAACTCGTCTGCGTTGCATAAAAACTACAACTCTGCATTACGAAGTCTGGTCCGACTACACCCTACATAAAATGTCAAGGTAGACCATGAGAATGTTGAAAGGTTGATTCATTGATCCGAACTGATTTTAGGAATAAACCGACCCATTACTTGATAAAAATTATTGACAATGTCCATTATAATAGTTAACCAATTTCCACAAACACTTTTTTATTCTAGTTGCGTTTCTATAACACCCTAGTTTCGTCAGTAATAAAATAGTACCTGCACACGCTGGTCTAAAATACAATCCTTATACCCAACAGTAGTAATTACCTCACATAATTGGTTAATGGTAAATGAGATAACAAGTATAATTTGAAATACTATAACAATCTAATTTTTGGATAGCAGGTGAATTTTGAATATGAAAAAAGATTTAACAATGGTGAGTGGTTAACCTCTTGTTGGTCACTCAATAGGGAATTTGAATGTTAGTTAGTATATTAATTTATTTTTCATTCCCAAGAGACTACTGTGGTTCAAACAAGAAATTATTTATACAAAAAATATTCATACATTGATATGTATGAATATGTAGCTGAATATTACTGGTACGAAACCAGATTAGGACATGGGCCAATAAGAAGCACACATATTACTGGACAAAAGTACCTGGCAACAAACATAGTAGAACCTTCATTAGGGAGCCGTCCGAGAAAAGAACCGAAGAACTACTTCAATATAATAGAGATCGGCTCAGAATAATTACAGGGTCACTAACTGGTCATTGTCCGCTCAGAGGACACCTGAATAAAATGGGGCTGTTCAACGGAGACCTCTGCTGCAGATTATGCAACGAAGGGATAAGATACACATCTTATGTGAATGTGAGGCACTGAATCCCAGGAGGTAAGCAATATATGGACGTACAAAATTACGTTCAGAAGAATATGACGAACATCCAACACGGAACCTGTACAAACTAGTACAGGGAACGAGACTGATGGAATGGGGGTCATGAGAAGATGGAAGAATAAACGCAATAAGCCCAAGAGGCTGCAGTGTTTTATGGAGACTTGGACTAAATGGACAAGATAGACAGCTCCCAAGGGACCAAAAAAACTCTATTTATGCTATACAGGTATACCATACATAAAGGTATACCCCATATACAGGTATACCATACCTAAATTAATTTTACAATTTGCTTTATTTTTTATTGTACAATATGTCCCTAATGTTTAAATGTTATAGCTATATATAAAACAATTTTCAGTTATATAAAAAAAATAATTTCACAATATTGCCTATCTAAATTCATTTTCACAATGTGTACCTAAGGACACATTGTGAAAATAAATTCAGATAGGCAATATTGTGAAATTATTTTTTTATATAGCTGAAAATTGTTTTATATTTAGCTATAACGTCTAAACATTGCATAAGAACTTATTGTAAAATAATAGATGAGGCAAATTGTAAAATTAATTTAGGTGTAGTATACCTGTATGTGTGGTATACCTGTATGGTATACCTGTATAGCATAAATGGGGTTAGTTTCGCAAAGTAGCTCTTGAAGATGATCTCTTGGTGATCGAAACACGTGTCGAGGTGTTAAAACTAACGATTTGGTGTTGGGAAAAAACTCCAGTAATATTCATTACCACACCAAAGGTTCCAATCAGTGTATCATAAGTTCAAAGGTAGATATTTCAGCACTGGTCTAGTTATCAACAAAGAAAAAATCAAACAAATATAATTATGTGAATGAATGAAACAAATAGTTCTTCGTTGCTATTTTGAATTTTTCAGTGTTGGAAAATTGTTCAATGTCATTTGGTAATTCATTATACGTAATTACTCCTTTGTACATTATATATTTTCTGGAAAATGCAGTTTTGAGATTTTTTTTACCAGATTATTGAGCTGTCCTGCTCAATTATCATGTAAATTTCTATATTTTATAACGGAGTGCAGCTTTGATAGTTTTATTCTGTGAACTTTTGAATGGTCTCAAAGTTGTATTTGAAGCAGTTTCCTATGTACTAAGCAAATATTGTAATCTTGAATGAATGAGTGAAAACTAAATTAGCTCTATATACTTGTTTTATATAGACTCTCAATGATTGGAGCTACCTTTCCACGAAAAAGTTTCATCTGTATTCCAACCTGAAAGCTGAACGCCATTGGACCTTTCAATTTTGAAACTAATTATTACAGTTTATTGTATGAATATTTCGTTCAGGCCAGTCTCAACTCCCTACACTGTAGATTAATGGACTGACACCTATTAGAAAACAACTATTCCCCTGGCTAATAACTGCGAACTGGTTCACCTATTCGCTCGTACATCCTATCGATATGCAGAAGCTATCTTGTTACGGGGGGCAAATTTTATGGAATCATCTTACTTTTCAATTATTTACAATGGCGATGCATAGACAATAAAAATGATCCCGGTAAGAATTTTGTTCTAACATTCAACATTGTTGCCGTTATCTCTCAGTTCAATTTGTATAAGAGTTACCATCAATTGAAAATTGTTATACTATAGTTTAGTATTCCCATGGTTCCATGTTATGAAGGTGAAGGTGTCCTTAACGTATCTCAACCAGATACGAGGTTCCTTGTAGGCTACTTCAGTGGTTAGAGTTTCAAACCACTCTCTATATATGTTGGCTATGACTGGTAAAAGTGGCGATCCCATTGGCAATCCCTCATGTTGTGTAAAGAATTCGTCCTTCAGTAGGAATTTACAGTTTCGTACACAGTATTCTAGTAATTTCATAATTACTTCTATAGGTAAATTCGTTCTATCTTCCAGATCCCCCTCTTATGTATGATTTGAAGTGCTTCTTCGATCAGAACGTTGGTGTAGAGGCTTTCTACGTCGAAACTGATTAGTTGTTTGTTGTTCCTTGTGCAGTGTTTTTTATGCTTCAGTTACTAACTGTTAGTAAATGATAATCATCATCATCAGACCGGTTTTGAGGTATTACCTCTCATCTGTGCAGGAAAGATCCGACCCAAATAGCAGTGTGCCTGGGACTCGATTGATTTCATCGCACTTCGACTGCTTGTATGAAACATTCGTTTAAGAGAAAGATTGTCAATTAGTAACAGCCCCATCTTTCTCGATGCAGTCTTTAGTCTTGTTTGGTACATGGGATGTTTCTTCTCCGTTTGGAGATTTGTTCGCGAGATTCAATTCTTAGGAATTAATGAAAATGCATAAAATTAATTCATGAATCACACGAGATAATATTTTCCCACGATTGAAGTTTTGCTTTGTAACTCTACCACACGGTACACTCACGAAGATTTTTAAAATTCTACAAGTCTTCAATGAAAAAGACAGGAAATCCTTATTTGATAAATAGAAGATGTTAACATTACGGTTTGCCATACTTGTGTAATTATTATGCAATCACAAACCTATCACTATCTAAGTGCTACCTTCATGTTACTCTCAATGGGTAATCTTGGAAGCAGAAGATGTAATCTGTGTCCATTATAACTGAAGCAGAGATAGTTTATTTCTAAGAAAATCCCCTGAACACAATTGATTGTTAGGAAATGTATTTGTCCCTCCAAGGTATTAAAAAGATGAAATATGTTCACTGCACTGAATATAATAACTAGTAGTCAGTTATAGCAAAAATAATTGTGACGTGAGATCTTTTCTCGTTCATCGATACAGTACCCGTTCAGTCACCGTTTCTCCCTGTATAAAATATCTACACTTGTTTCACAGAATTCATCGTTTATCAATACAGGGTCTTTCACGACCAGCGTTCGTTAGGAATATATGGAGAACGATTCAAAATGAAAACTTGAAATTCTGTGGTAGAGACAAAATGGCCCTCTCAACAAAAGTATTTTGAACTTCCGGTCTCTTTCCGTTATACCGGAAGTTGGGAGCAATTTCCTTATTTCAAATAGAATACCCTGTATTTTATTACATTTTTTAATTTCTCAACACATTTAGGCCCACCAAGACAGCTTTGAAAACAAATATGTCAAAATTTTATGCGATATAATTGACGTGTACTTCGTAGTTTTCTATTTGTGTGCAAAATGTCTCGTTTAGGGTATTCTAATGAATTTGAGGAAACTTCTGAGAAACTGTCGTGATTTCGGATCTTTTTCGTCTGTCATCAACAAAAAAAAATACTCGTAGACAATGAGAACATCGAAATTGTAGTTTTGGCCTACTTCACAGCCTATCCAGAAAATTTGTTGAAAGACGCAGAAAAGTCACTTAGAATTTCATGTTCGATGGGGATATATCAACGAAAATGTTTATGCGGATTCTCCTATCTTCCAATGATTTTATATTTAACTTGGTTAAGAGTTGACTATACTCGTATTCATTTCGTTGAATACCAAAGTGAAAAGCACAATTACTTAAGAATTTCGTTTGAACATTCTCAATCAAATCTATATGATAGCGTGAAATTGCTATGCATAACACTTGACAATACCTTATCTTGGCATCAACATACGAATCAGCTTAGGAGCAAGTTATCCAGCACTATTTATGTTCTACGACAACTTCAAAATATTACCAGCTTCGATATATTAAAAATTACTTATTATTCGCTTTTTCATTCTCAGATTGGTTATGAGATTGTTCTTTGGAGAAACTCACCTGGTTCTCTCAATATCTTCAGGTTACAAAAACGAGCCATTCGAATATTGGCAGATGTAGGTTTTCAGGAACCGTGTCAGCCAATTTTCATGAAAACCAGGCCACCAAACGCGGACTGCGATTCCAAGAATTGCATTTACCGGATACCCTGTGAGTGCGGAAAATCCTATATTGGTGAAACTAAGAGGCCATTGAATGTTCGCATTGCCGAGCACAAGAAACACACACAGCGAGGGGAAACCAGCAAATCAGGAATAGCAGACAATGTTTGGACCCATCAACACAACATCGAGTGGTCCCAAGCTGAGATCTTGCACAAAGAGGTACATTGGTTTAGGAGAAAATTCAAGGAAGCCGCATACATGTTGTCCAACAACGTATTCAGCCAAGCCAGCGTAGAAACACGCAACATATGGAAACCCATCATTAAGCGAAAAATGGCCAACTCTGGCCAAAACGGTCATCTCCCACGGAACCAGTGAAGCGGAAAATGGAAAGCGGGGATAAGTGAAAGTACTCGAACGACCTATAAATAGTCATCTCTCGGAGGAATCAGTCCAGCCATCACCCGAAGACGATTTAAGATACTAACAATCGAAACGTCGTGAACTAACGTGACTTGGAATCTCTCCACTTTTTATTTTTTTTTGCATTTCTTTATTTTGCTTAATATTGCTTAATATAATTGTTATTTTCAGCTTTTCATTTTAAAGTCTCTTTTTTTTAGTTGTTTCAGGGATTTCGAATCATTTTATATAGTAGACAATAGAAGTCAGAACTAGTGAAATTCATCATGAAACATTGTCAATCACCTTCAAACAAATGGTGAATATCTGTCTTAATCATCCCATTCAGTTTTCTTATACTGGGTGAGACTTATGTTTGATTGTATTTGAGGAGGGTTTGATATATTTGAAGTATTCATAATATTTAGAAGTGAAAGATGTAAACTGAATAGGTAGCGGTATATCTCTCATAAATTGGAAAAACAGCTCTTTTTTTCAACAAAAGTGTTTTTAAATCTGTTTGCGACGACGTTGTATTGAACTGGATTTTCTGGATTTGAGTTGACAGAAGCTGCGTATGTAAGAGTCAGGAGTTGTCTCCGAGAAGATAATGATGGTTCACCTGCTTCACAACGGATGCTGTTTACCGGACTAGTGCAGAAGACTCCAATTGCAATGCTGATGGCATTATTCTGAATGGTATCCAGTTGTTTTAGAACTGTCTTCTCTGCCGAGTTATATATGATTGCCCAGTAGTCTAGTTTGGATCTTATTAATGACCTGTATATTTGCATTAAGGTTTTTGAATCGGCACCCCAACTTTTAGAGGAAATGGTTTTCATCAAATTCAGTCCTTTCTGAAAGGAGGTTTTAAGGTGTTGAATATGTAGCTTCCAGTTTAGTCGGTGGTCTAAAATCATCCCTAGAAATTTTATATTCTCCACGTATTGGATACTCTTGCCGAGGACTTGTAATTGGGGTAGATTTTCTTTATATCTCTTGCAGAACCGGATGCACTTGGTCTTGTCTTCTGATATTTGAAGTCCTGTGGGAGAGGACCAGTCTTGGAGTTCAACAAGGAAACGTTGCAGATAGTTATATATCGTTTTGTGGTTTTTTCCTCTGCCGAAGACTACGAGATCGTCTACATATAGCCTTACCTTGAGCGGTGTGGTGCACTCTTCTATAACGCTGTTGATGGCTACAAGAAAAAGTGTTGAGCTCAAAGGAGAACCTTGAGGTACTCCGTTTTCCTGAATTTTCGTGATAGACAGGATTCCGTTAGCTCGTACTCGAAACGAAATTTCAAAAAATTGTTTACAAATGCTAGAGAGTTTGCACCAAATGATCATTTTTGCAGTGTTTTCTGTATTGTATGTTGTCGTACCGAATCATATGCTCTGGCGATATCGAAGAAGATCGCAATACATTCTTGGTCGTTGATAAAAGACTCGTGTATTTCCAATTGAAGACCAAGTT
>NW_019295471.1:0-11367 GCF_000500325.1 Leptinotarsa decemlineata
ATATTCACGTCCAGGTCCATTATTTCATGTATTGGGAGAAAAAAGCTTCTCCATTTTATGCCAACAATTGTTGGAAACTTCCAAAGGAAGAAAAAAGCCTTCACGAAACAACTAGTTTCACATGAATATTGAATTACATATACGAAAATAACTTTTTTCTATTCAGTCTGTACTAACATTGGTTATGGAATTGAATCATATATCATTTAAGTGCCATTTAAATAAGTGTCATTCAAATAGGGAATTGAAACTCCTTTTTCCTCACACCAGCACTATAAAATTATTTTCGACGTGCGTTTCGTGAGAACCAAAAAACTTTTTCATGTACACTTTCATGTACAATTTCACGTAATTGCAAAAAATGCTAATTCTTAATCTTTCTGTAAAAAGTGTCCTGGTTTTAGGTGTCATATCACAATGTGCAAAGTGAAAAATGACTCAACATGTCATTTGAAATGACGTGGCTAAGACGCAATATGCAATTCTCCGTTGAGAATCGATCTCTGTTCTATAATAAAAATCTACACACCACAATTGAAAGTCTATGAAATCGATATTCCGGCTAGAAAATTATGAACTCACAGTAGTGAATGCCTCCATATCGATTAAAACCCTGGTAGTTTTGGTATCATTATAGCATATGTAACAGATAATAACGCGATAATTTATTTTGAGTACGTTAAAGGTTTGCATGAGCAGTTCATAAAGTCTTCGAAGAGTTTTATCCCTTCCCAATCTGCTCTTGATTCAGTTATCGTTATTATTACTATAAATGTATAAGGGGATAGTGACGACGGACAACTGGAGTGATGACAACATCAGCGATTTTGCTGTCTCAGCAATTCAACCGTTATAACTAAATTGACATACAATGCTGTCCTTATTTATACCATAGATACCTCTGCTAGGTTAGGTTAGGTCCAAAGTGAGTGGGTCTATTCGACCCTCCACCGCAACCCGCAAGGGTTTATTGTGGCTCACACCTATTCTCACTCGATCAGCTTCTTAACGAAGCCGATTAGTTTGTATGGTGCGTGGTCTTTCAGGTCAGATCGTAAGAGTACGGCTCTGCTGAACTCTAAAAACCTTATTCGGTACCCAGCGGGGCAGGAACAAAGTATATGCTCTGCTGTTTCATCGTTAATGAGGTAGTCGGATAGTCAAAGTGCAAGCAGGCGGGGCTACGTGAAAGCAGGCACCCGATGGCCGGTTTGCTCAACCCCCACATCCCAAGACAATGCACTCACCAAAAACAGCATGCACTGTGGTTTAGGCAGTGAAAAATGAACAAGGACAGCCAACCGGCCCCTCTGCTAGGTATACACGCGTATTAAAATTAATTCACAATGTTGCCTTAAATATTACTGGAGTTATAACCCAACACCAAACTTGTTTCGTATCTTCAAGAGAAAGATATCTTCCTCTTGAAGATGTTTTCCTCTTGAATCTTTCTCTTCAAGGAAGATACCTTCCTCATCAAGAGGTTCATGATGGTGGACCAATACCTAATAGTTTACTATATAGCTTGTTTAAATATTATTTTTATTTATCTGACTAGTAGATAAGGCAACATTGTGAAATTAATTTTAAGACAATTGACACACAGGTACTTAACAGAGGTTTCTATGGTATGAATAAGGACAACATTGTATGTAGATTTAGTTTAATCTTTCTGCTGAAGATGATCACTTGGTGATTGAAACACGTGTCGAGGTGTTGAAAATAACGGTTTGGTGTTGGGATAGAATTTCAGTAATATATACAATAATCATTAAACAGTACCTATTCAAGTATTCGTTCATAATTTTGTCTTCATAGATGATATTTTGATAATGAGAGATTTCAATATTCCAATATTATTTGGCAAGTAATATATTCAGAAAATAAACATAATCGAAATTCAGAGCGTTAGATTTATGTGATTTCATTTTTTTGTGGATATTGTACACTATATCTATCAAACAAAAAAGCAACCCAAACAATGATAGACGCAACTCAGGTATCAAAAATTATGACGATTTATTTGCCCATTAGGATGAAAAGTACATTCACCCGGGAAACATATAAGCTATACCCATCCAACAAACAAAGTAACCCAAACAAAGATAGCTACGTGATTAAAACATGATCACCACGCACATTTGCATCTATTGGGAAAAATAAAGAAGCCTCCGTACGCTGGCCAATCAGATTTAACTGCAATCGGCTGGCAGAATTCATTCAGGTATATCGCTACAGGGTCGGAGAGATGAGTTACGCCTGTGGTGTGAACATATACGGTATTTCAAAGTATAACGTTTTTGAAATGTCAAGTACTGACACGGCTAAAGAAACTGCTAATTTGTGTTCCTACACTCCATCTTAAAATTTTTCGTGTACTCAGCCGCATATTAAAAAAAAAAGTCGTTGCTTAGTATGACTCTGCACGTGCATTATGCATGATAATGTGTAGGAGTACTCTTTTGCTTGGTTGAATAGAGTATAGTTTCCATCTTTATTTGTCCTAATGGGTACTCTGTCAGGAAACGCGCAGGTGTTAAAATTCTCAAGTTGATAAGCTGTATTTTATTTCAAAAAGTAGATGATCTTCTGAGCAAGGATTAGTGATGCAATTATTCGTTTTAATGAGGTGTTTTTCTTCATTTGCTATTATTTGTCTTTAATTACCTGTATTTTTTATATCACCTGTAAATGAGCCCCCATATGCTGATGTTCCTCTTTTCATGAAGAAAAACTGCCGACAAAGAGACCTGCCAATCAAATTGTATTATGCTTGACGGCCTTGCACATTGTAAGGGTAGTATTTTCTGTAATTGATATATGTTTGAGTTACAACTGCCACAAAAGTAAATCAAATATCTAAAAGAAAACCACTATTTCATTTTTGGGTATTATACTTCGGAAGAGAGTTCTGTACGAATATATTTTTTGTTTGAAAAAAAACACTTGTGTATTAAATTTTCATCATGGATAAATGATACACAATATACTCTTGAAAGCTACAATTGCCATCTGGATATCACGGAAAGAATTTGAAAAAACGTTGGATTTTAAACCGTACTCATGCCTCATTGATATGGTTGCATGAAATGGAAGCTAAGTCACTGAAAGTGCAATGATTCATTCGATTGGAAGCACGATTGCGTTTTATCAGAAGTGACAAAAACAAAAGTATCGCAATAAAAAAAACTAGAGTCCAAAAACAAATAATTCATGATCTAACAAACAGCGTTGTTTCGCCCTGGCATAAGTCGCAGTAGTGATGCTAGGTTGAACCACGATTGCATTGTTGGAGTCCTCAAAGGACGAGATAGGAATTATACGTGAGTGATTTCATCTAGTTACTTCGTAGTGAAAGCTGCAGAGAAGGACAGTTAGCAATTTTTTGTTCAGCGGTTGATGTAGGAGCTTGGTTTTGAACAGACCTTGGTTTGCTGACTTCAAACGTGGGAGACACCGATGATGCAGAACGCAGGGGATGTCCAAATGGGGCAGTAACACTACAAAATATATAAAAAACCCACAAAATTCTTTTGAACTTCTGGTGAACTTCGCCCAAAGCGCCAGAAAGCACAACCATTGGCTGGAAAGGTTATGGCTTCGGTATTTTTGGATGTGCATGATGTAATATTCATCAATCATATTTGATTGCTGAAGTTGCAAAGAAACGACCGCATATGGCAAAGAAAAAAAATTTGTATCATCGAGACAAAGCACCGTGTTACAAGTCAATTGAAACAATGGCAAAACTACATGAATTGAACTTCGAATTACTCCCACATCCACGGTATTCACCAGATTTGGTTCCCAGCGACCACTGGCTGTTCGCAGACCTCACCGGCAAGAAATTTCGCCCGAATGAAGAGTTGATTGCTGAAAGTTTGGCCTATTTTAAGGCAAAAGATAAATCGTTCTACAAAAGTGATATTGAAATGTTGGAGAGGTGCTAGAATGAATGTGTGGCTCTTGATGGAGATTACGATGATGAATAAAGCCAATTTTTGAGTTTTCAAGCCCATGTGTTATGTCACAATAGTTTATTATTGTGCTGACATTACTCAGTTATTAACTACACACAAAAATCAGTTTCTGATTAACTGATCAACTGATTTAGTATTATGATTTATTTGAAATGTATTCTCTTCGTCTCAGCGATATTCATTTAATCATAAGATATTTGTCGTGAATTCAATAAATTTGATTTCTCTCAATTGATTGGGTTTATTTTATTAACTCTTCTAAAAATATCGACATATTCAGTTTGAATAAATATTTGATCTTTTTTCTCTCAATATTTGCACTCGTATTTGCATTAAAATAAACTTTAATTTACTTGATCTAGAAAATATTTTGTTTGGTTTCAACGAATGATTTGTTTGTATTTAAAAACTATTTTCGAATAAAAATTTTATCACTAACAGAAAAAGCACATTTGCTCATTCGTTTTACGGGAAAGAAAACTGAAGAAGCCATTATTATTCACGCACTAAGTTTAATTTACTAATAACAATACTGATTAAGATGCAAGGGCTTCATTATTAATTCATATTCCTCAGTTAATAAAGTACCTAATTAAAGCACTGTTAGATCGTAGAAAATCATCCTCTTTTCCATCGAAAATTGAAATCATGTAAGCTGTGCAAGTATGTGATCCATTTGAAAGTGCTGAAAGTATTGAATATTTTAGTCGACATTCAAAAGTCGAAACAATTTTGNAATTTAATTGAAAAAAGGTTGCTTGGGTAACAGGATCAATTTTTTATTCAAAAAACCCTTGTTTTCTTGCTGGCGTTTCGAATTTAATTAAATTAATTCTTCTTCGAAACCAACCTTTTTTCAGAAAAATTGTTGGATTGTAAACTAGTTAACTGAATTAGTTTATTGTTTTAAATTAATTCTACATTCAATTATATTGGAAGATATTTTGAATTCTTCTCTTACAATATCTTATCAACTTTATTGTGTGACATATTTCTCTCGATTTCAAATTTTGGTACGTTTTTATATTTTTAAAATGCTTTCCTCTTGAACACCCCGTATATCACCTTCATTACAAATTCTAACACGCGCGGTTAGGCTCAGGATATTTTATCGACATAAAACAAGTTTCTAGTTTTTTATTTATGTTTAATTAGTCTGATCTATGCCGTTTTGCCGTTTTCTAATTAAGCTTCGGTCGATTATAGAGGAGACCGATGGTGAGGATAATAATCCTTGTGGTGTAACTGCTGTAATCATTTGCAAGCTGTTTTTGCTCAAGGCCATAGCGTCTATTATTCAGAAGAAAAAATATATTCATGGCTTGTAAGATATTTTATTGGGGAATGAGAGAAATTTAGATTTGTTTTTGATACATGAAAGGTAGAAAGTAATGAACGGGTTACGGTGGGTAAACAATTGAGAAATAACATAACAAGAGCAGTTATCCCGGACGAAGCAGTCATATCAATTTGTGCGTTTTGGATCATGTTTATGTGAAAGTGTTCATAAATTTTCTGATGAAAACTTTGATAGTGTCCTTGTTTATCGATGCTGATTCAGTACCCCTGTTAGGCTAGTAGAACCACTGCAAGTGGCCGTCGATGGATATCTCTCGAATACTTTCACTATCAACGCTGGTGTTCCCCAAAGATCCATATTGTCTCCAACCCTCTTTTTATTGTATATCAACGACTTATTGGAAAAAACAAGAATCAAATATATTGCTGACGACAGCACAATTGTCTCGTCATTCCATTTGGATTGCAGGACATCGGTTACGGAGGCACATCTTCACCGGCAGTAGGAGGTTGCATATCTTAATGAGGATCTAGAAGTGATTTCGAATTGGGGTGAAAGTCACAAGGTTCAATTCAATGCCATAAAAAACCAGGCATCGGTTTTCTCCAAGAAGATAAATATCTCCAAACCGGATATAATAATGTCAGGTCAGACAATTCCGCTTTCTGCTTCGATAAGTTTGTTGGGGGTTGAAATGGACACCAATATGTCGGCACAATCATGTCGCTGGAATTGCGTAGGGTGCTTTTTAAAAGCTTAGAACAATGTTCCCAACTAGAAAACTGTACACACGTCAGCAACTTTTGATGCTATATAAAGCTCAGATCAGATCTTCTTTGGAGTATTGTTCTCATGTATGGAGCTCCGCCTCTAAGCATACCTTAAAGTTGCTGGATTCCATCCAGAAAAGAGCCATCCGCCTGATTGGAGACGCGAACATCACGTGCAACCTTGATAGCCTGGAAAATCGAAGAAATATTGGATATTTGTCTCTCTTCTATAGATATTTTCACAGGAAGTGTTCAAGTGACTTGGCACATTTGATTCCACCAAGAGCGGTACATATCAGAAATACACGACGGACTGTGGCTGCTCATCGTTTTGAGGTTCAACTCAGTACACCTCGAACTTCACTGTTTAAGAACTCTTTCAACTGGAGAACTGCGTTTAACTGGAATAAACTTCCTGAGAACGTTTTTCTAAATAGATTTAATCTCCAGCGATTCAAATCCAATGTGAATCGCTA
Organism: Leptinotarsa decemlineata; assembly: GCF_000500325.1. Classification (NCBI taxonomy): domain Eukaryota; kingdom Metazoa; phylum Arthropoda; class Insecta; order Coleoptera; family Chrysomelidae; genus Leptinotarsa; species Leptinotarsa decemlineata. Next base: position 6,527 of record NW_019295471.1, read on the forward strand.
CTTTCGCACAGGCACCATTCTGAGAGCGCTTTAAGGATTTTCCTGTAGTGCTTGTGTTTTGTCCTTAAGAAAAAATTAATTATAGGGTATTTTTTTTCGTACCAGAGATATCGCTTTGCTAGTCCAGACTTAAGATAGCCGGCTTAGACTATGCCATAATTTTAGACTATTATTCCCCCTATCGACAACTCTCCATGTGTTCTACTTTTTCCAAAATCAGTAGTTTCTTTCAGCTTTATCGTTGAGCTGACAGAAATATGTTTGAAATAGGTTTTTTTCGTTAACCAGCTATCGCACCCATACGAACGACAATTCTCGGAAGTCAAAACTTATGCGAGCTAAAGACTAACGAGGTCTTACCTTTTAACGTGTGGTTCCTAACACGGGTTGGACGATAACGAGTGAAAACCGAGCGTTCTGCCTGCGGTTTGAACCATTGACTCACACATCGGCCGATTGACTGAGCGAACAAAGCACCCACGTCGAACCGCCCGGCTACCGAGCGACCTACCGAAACTAATGAAAATCCTTCATTTTTCAAAGGTTTGAACTTGCAATAATTCCAGGCTCATTTTAGACTCATTCATTACTATATTGAACAATTTTTGTTGATCGTTTGAATTAAATATGTTTGTGGTTTCCTCAGGCACACATGGTATAGTCTATCCATTTCCAATTGGAACGCCAAATAAAATAAGAGTACAGTCATAAACATTTTTTGCCTGTGGCCCCTAGTCGCCCAGATAGTTAATAAACGTGCTATCAAATGTAGTTGAGGAGTAAAGGCTCGGCTAGCTGGACTGGCTGAATACTAATTTTTTGTCCGTTTCACAATATTTCTTTATCAGTGCCGTGTGTTCGTGGGATTAGGTGAGGTAGGGAGTGGTTTTGCAAACCGATTTTTGAAAAGTTTTTCTAGAGATCAATTACCCTAACACCAAACGAATATTTTTGCACTCGACGCGCGTTTCGCTAACAAGGTTAGCATCTTCAGGATGATTGATACTGAATCTAAAGACAAGGGCTAGCTATTTATACAATACCTAAAGTTTTTTGGTCCGATGTGGACTTTGTTAAATGATGATTATCCTAATTGATTTTTCGGTAATTAACTAGTGGAACCACTACCTGCAAATTAATTTGTCCGCTTTTTAGTCTATTGTTGAGGTTATTGCTGAAACTGATGCCTATTTTGAGGCAAAAGATAAATCATTCTACAAAAGTGATATTGAATGTTAGAGCGGCGCTGGAATGATTCTGTGGCTTTTGATGGAGATTACAATGATGAATGAAGCCAATTAAAAAATTAAAGAGCGTTTTCTATCATAGGCCCGGGACTTTTAAGTCCAGATAGTTCAAATGTGGAACAGTGATTATCGAGATTTTATCCGAATTCTGCCGTACTATTTCTATCATTCTAATTATGTCTACAGACTGTAATGTTAACCGAACATATCCATTGTCTTACTGAAAGAAATTCTATTTATGATAGCTTTTATGTGCGAAAGAAGATATATGTTGTCTCCTGCAAAGTCTTATGAAAGCGGCATATGGTTAAAAATAAACCAATGTAGTCTGCGTAATAAAGAATAGGCTCCAATACGTTCGAATTTTACTTTTTTGTTGACTTTAGTACTGCGTATAATAACATATTACGAAACTAGTTTATTATGCAGAAGATTATTGTTATAATGTCACACTTATAGTTTCATAGGTATGATATTTCATCACCGACTAGAATACGTTTCAAAAATGAATTCAGCCTGAAGATATATCAGTTTTCTTCAATCAACAGAAATGAAATGTTGAAATTTCAAATGTGTTTTATGTGATCAGTACAACAATTGTGTTAAAATATCTGAATATTTTTTAGGCTAATTTTACCCTAATTTTGTACACTGTACCAGAATTTTGTACTCTGACGTTAGCTATGCTAGCTTAACGTCAAGCTAGTAGGAAGCTTATGAAGGAGCCTGAAATGAGCCTCAACTTATTGCAATTTAAAATTTTTCGAACGCTGAAGGACTTCGATTCGGTTTTTCCAGAATAACGGTAGAGTGCGCAGAACCAATTATTTAAAAAAACAACACAAAGGAGCCCAAAATTATCTTGCCCATAGTTGAAGAATATTTTCGAAACACTATATCCGATTTTTTCGCGTGTTCCTGGTAATCACTTAAATATTCAACCCAATTATTCAGCTCAAACGAAGGGAAAATATTCAAAATAATAATGACGGAGCTTCAAATGAGCCAAAATATTTTCTGTGATTGGATTCTGCTAGCTTAACGTTAAATTAATGATAATGATATGTCCTTCAAATGAAGGGCAAAAAGTTATGGTATAGAGACAAAATTAGCCTATAATTATGGCCTAAAAATGAATATAACGATTCAAAGTGATTCTGCTAGCTTGACAGGAGTTTTAAATATATATGAGTAAACAATATGGTTGGAAAGCTGCATCTCGTCTAAGTCCCTCTCTTTTCTTTTCTCCATATTACTAAGTGAAAACAGGAAGAGTGAGAAGCAAACAAGCATCAAGATTCAGCAGATGATTGAGGAGAGGAATGCTAGGGGAGTACGTATCCAGATCACATGGAAGAGGAGACATGATGAAATGTAGGAAACGCGAAGGCACACGATGAAATCGCATAGTAAGATAGAAGAGAGAAAAAGGATAAAAGAGAGCATCAGACGAGGATGACAAAGGGAATGGGAGAGAGGTACGACTGGGCGACTGTTCTATAGATTTTGTAGAACAATCGGATTGGATCTGTCGCGGAAGGTTTTCCAACTGATCGCGGGATATGGGAACTGTCCGGGATACTTGGCAAGATTCAACCTGGATCCGGAAGTTCCCTGCCTCTGTGACTATAGGAAGCCTGGAACGGCAGAGTACGTGAATGATAGATGCATGTATGGAGACAGGATTGGTTGGCGAGAGTGGAAGGAAAGGACGGAAAAGATGAATGGTGAAATGATGTTGAGAGATATAAATGGGAAAAGAATTGAATGGATACGATTCTTGAATGATTGGGCGGCTAATGTGGCAAGGAAAGAAAGGGAAGGATATATGGTAAGCTGGTGGTTTACAGCCGCAGAAATGGTTCGCTGATTATGGGGAGGGGTTATGGTCTCCCCAGTCATGGCAGAATATGAAACTGCTTTTTTGTAAATATCTCCAAGGATGATGTGCGGTAATGATTATGTCACTTGGGATACATGGGTATACTAAACGTAGGGGGAGAGTATGTCATGTAGACATGCAGATTTTGCTTCCTTTTTTCATGTTTGAAAGAGCTAGAATCGTCAGCTTAAGTTTATTTGATATATTATTGTAAAATGATTGTTTTGTATGTATTGGGAAATAAAGGAAATGGGTCTTCCACCCCGCTGATTCGTCCCTCCGTATGGCCGACGCTATGCGCCGGTGGTACGGGGGGCGGGGGGGAGTTCGGAGGAGTAGGGTTTCCCTTGGTAGTGGTGGAGCTAGATAGAGGGAAGATGCCTGTTGTAAGGCCTATGGGCTGGAACAGCTAAGGCAATGGCATTATTCATGTCCTCACTAGAGGCTTGATGTATACTTTAAATGAAAACTAGCCTGCAAAATGTCCGCCGCAAAAAAGTTTTTTCAAATTTTGTATTTTCTATAGTGGCTGAAATATAGATGGTGGTACATTTTCGAAATGACTCACTGTATATCTTTCCACATAATCTAGAACCGTTTGATCAATTAATGTAGCGAAAAAAGTCGAGATTTCTTTGCGAAATTTAACTTTGATGGTGGCAGTGTTTGTCATATATCACAGACGGTGTAGGTAGACTGAACTCGATAATGTATCACGCTGGTTATACCCTCTCAAAGCAAAAGTTAGAGAATTTGATAACCACTGAAAGTTCCTCAGAGGTAACAGGATGCCAATTCTTGAATAGGAGTGAATCGGGAAAGAGATTACATATATTGAAAGGGTTACATTTTTGGGAGTGATTAATTTTTGGGAAAAAAAGATTGGTACTGAAGAGTCCTAAGGCAAGTGTCTTATGGCGAAACATCGATGTCTACCAGTGAGGATGACAGTGTTCCCTGTAAGTGAAATTTTTTACCTTTCATTTAGTATATTTTGTAGACATCCTGTGAATGATATCTGATTTAATTCGATAACGAATGTTTGGAATACAAACTAAGTAGAGAAAAGTGTTTTTTGTATAATTCAGTCTTTATATGAAAGTATTTTTTTCGAAAAAAAAAATATTTCGTTTGAAATTTTGTTTTAGTGGGTTTTACAAAATGGCCTTGTCAACTAAAATATTATCAACTTCCGGTCTTTTTCCGTTATACCGGAAGTCGAGGGCAACTTCCTTATTTCAAATGGAACACTCTGTATTTTATTACATTTTTTAATTTCTCAGCACATTTTAGGACCATTTTGTATAACAATGCCTATACCCAAATTTGTTAGTTTCCGAGATATTAATTTCTTTCTTAAAAATTTGACAGTTGCAGCACCACTCCGAAAAAATCATCACTCATAGACAGTTACATTTGAAAATCAGAAATTTCACAGAATCACACCTTCAGTATCAAGTTATGAACAGGTCCATAGAATTCTCTAAAATAATTTACAGGGTGGCCGTAATTTCCACCTAAAACATGACATCGAGAAAACTGATGAAACACGATTTTTTCAAATGGAAACACTATTCTATTATTTTTGGATAGGTACTACGAAAAAAAGATATCAAATTCATGGAGAATGTCCTATACCTTAAATACACCCCTGGCAAGATATATCTGATTTTGGGAAATATTTGAAATGTAAATCATTCGAAGCAATACCA
>NW_019295472.1:0-12037 GCF_000500325.1 Leptinotarsa decemlineata
TCATTCAAAACACTATAATTTTTCTTAGTTTTGTCAACAAGATCATTTTTTTACGTGCCATTTCTGATCATTTGTGGTATTGGCCACTAGGATCATCTGTCCGAAATTTCTCTTCGTGTTTCTGGCCTTTTAGAGGTATTTGCCACTTGGGCCACCTTTTTTTACGCGGCTTCTTTTTTGTGAACGGAGCCTACTTTCCGAAACATCAGCCATTGTAAAGAAAGCTGTACAAGTACACATAAAAATACAGTTTTTCCCACGATGAAGGTTTTTTTAATGTTCATCATCAGTGATGTCCCTGTTAACATGACCTTCCATATTTTTTATCAAAATCCACTGTCCTATTTCCAAATGAATATTATTTTCTTGCCTTTTTTCGTCCTGCAAACGGTTTTTGAGGTAAAAAATAAAATGCATTCATTTGAAAATGAAAAATCGTTTATTGAAAAAACATGATAAATTTTGTCAATTATTCTCTTTGGGGACATCTCAAGACTTTGGTGTACACTCAACCAATTCAAACTGAGGAATAATTAGGAAACCGTGTTATGGTTTTCTGTGAAGCAATAAAGGCGGAATTACATTATTATGTTGTGTGTTGTGATGCTCTCTGACATGACTACGAATGTGCAGAATATCCTGTTGTTTTGGGGTGGTGCTGTGACGTTATTTCGAGTTTGCTAATGTTAAGTTTACTTAAAAAAAAAGAGGAAGTAATGGGTTCATCCAGTAAATGATCTGAAGAGTAAAGCAAATATCATTTACTATTGAGAGAACTTAGAGTGTGATGAAGAAAGATCTCATCAATATTTCAGGATTTAAAAAAATCAATTTGAGGAATTACATTCTATGGCAGAAGAAGTTTTGAAAAAAATGTATATTTTGAAACAAGTTCAATAAGATCATCCATCTTCGGTACAAATAAACGCAAACGACCATTCTCTAGATAGAATCAAAGCGCCGTATTGCGCGAGATTCAGAAAAATACTAGTATGGAGTGTTTTGACGCGTCATAACCCCCACCACCGTTCTGTCGCTGATGGGAATCGACCGATCGCTGAAACGACAGATGGCGTTCCGACACGCTGTACTTTAGTAATATAATTCTACTCATATTGAATGTATGGATACAATATACTTATGGCGCGGCACGAGATGCCCCGACACAATAATGTAAATCTGCTTTAAGTGATACTCCAAAGAGTCACAAATCAATGAGAAGAAGAGCTGAAGCTTGCATTCTTACAGGATGTGGACATTTTTGAACAGTTAATTTGATTTTGTTACTGGGAAACCCTGAGAACGAGCGCATTCTCGTACGCTAACAACCCTACTCTGTTCTGGGTGAAGCACTGAAAAATTTAAAAATAATATAAAACTTGCAATAACTTCCAGTTACCTAGCTGTAACTCACCCCTTCCTTGTTTTCCCATTGGCTCTGGATTGGTAATTGTGGTACCAAAAAACCCATCCCATTCCAATCTACCGTATAACCCTGCCCAGTGGTTGTGACGGTCAGCAGTATGTGGTAAGCACCACGGTATCAATGTATTGAATTGCCTGTCTGATGGATCACACTTGGCTCCAGTAGCACATTGACATACGCCTCTTGGAGGATCAGTTTTCTTCTGTTTCTTGACCCTGAAACAAGAATTGAAATATACATTGTATCAAAATGAATTTCACTACTTTACCGATAAGGATATCTCAAAATATTTGTTGAAAATCCGTCCCTTAGCTTCACAGATATATTCTTCAAGTCTCTCCAATCAGCGCCAGAGTAAGCTGGTATGTGAGATATTCTTGACTCAACGATGGGTGACATCTCTTTGCAAATGTGATCTTCTACCATAATCCTTTCGTCACTTTCTCTCATCATCTTTTGGAAGTGCGAAACTGCTTTACTGTCATAGGGCATTTCACTTTTGCTCCATCCATTGCTGATTTCAGGTAGGTCTGACATTGCATCTCTAACACAGATCGTCCTATAAGGAGCTGATTCTGTCCAGTCACATCCTGCAAAAACATTTTTATATTTTCCAGAACGTTAAGTTTTGAACCTTTCTTATGACATTGAAGATATTTGAATTCATGATTGAACCCATGTACCTCTGTGAGAAGATGAATTTCATACATTGAATTCATTTTCCCATTCTGGAAAATGTTTGTATGATATTTTATACACACTTTGAATGTACTTACAATATATATTATGGAATTGGCTGATAGTTGATGAAAATCCATAACGTATTCAAAAATCACTTCATTGTGAGATTTTCATAAAACAGCTTTACAGGAAGGCAACACGTGTTTTGCTATACAATGGCTTCTTCGCCTTCCAGTTTGACCTATGCAAAACACGGCGCATGATCCACGTAATAAACCCTCGACCTATCAAGCACCAAACTCTTGTTTGTTATTTTCAATATGGCTCAAGTTATTATTGGTTTTATCATCGAATAAATTTACCTGATTCTAAAAGACGAAAATAAAAATCAGAGCATGTCCTTATTTGGGTCAACCTAGTATAAATATTTCAAAGTTCTTAAAAAATAAAAGTATAAGTATGGCTTATGAAACCAATAATGAATTAAGCATGCATACTATAAATAATGACAAGAGTTTGGTGTCAAATAAATCAGTAGTTCATAAACTGTCAGGTGGATCATGTCCAATACAAAGGTCAAATTGGAAGAACATATAAAGCATGAATAAGAGATCATAGAAATAGATTGGAAACATGAACTCAACATATGTTACTCACTGACATGAATTCAAACCCCATCATTGGCAGGTGTCTCAAAAATTCAAATTGAAAATCAGCCTTATCAAATGCTTTTGGGACACAAAAACTTTTGAGAATTCTCTTGCTTGACCCCACGTCATATCACATATCCTAAGGCATAATAAATTCAGATACACAAATAACAATTCATATGTACAATAAAAATATTTTCCACATAAATCAATTTTTTGGTAAAATGTATTATTCCCCAATTGGACAATTTCAAACCTTCAAATAATACTTTTCCAAACCCATTACTATTGATGATGGTATTAATTAGAGTTTTATCGCTTCAAATAAACCGGCAATTTGTGAGCGAGTTGACCTACTCCACCGGGTATCTAAATCATTTTTCCCGCTACCATGAACATTTTTATTAACACGCTTTTATTAGCTTCACCTGTATGTATGTATGGTTGTTTGTTTGTAACTCCAGAATTATCGACATTATTGCTTGATCTATTCGCGGTCAGATGGCGCTGTAAGTAACCTCCTTGATATAATTCGCTCGCTTTTATTATCTTCACCTATATGTATGTTTGTTTGTTTGTAAATCTCCTTTTCATTTCATATTTATTCCCGTTTGAATGCTCTGGAAACAGAAAATTTGCTTTCGTTCATAATGAGGAAATCAACAACAAATAATATCAGTGGAAACAAAATCAACGGATAAATTGTTCAAAATGACCTCCACCTAGTTCCGTACAATAATACAGTCTACTCTCTCGAAAGCATTCCGTACATTATTCAAGATGTCCGGATTCAGCAATAGGCATTTCCGAACAATTCTCTGTCGCATGTCTTCTAGATTTGTAGGCTTAGTAGAGTACACTTTCGACTTCAGGTGTTCCCACAGAAAGAAGTACATATGTATAGATCATGCATAGAAGTAACTTTCAGTCACAAACTGAAAGAAAAAGTCCCCTCGAAACAGTTATTATCATATAAACATTGAATTACATGAAAGAAAAACACTTTCGAAACAAATACTTTTATATGAACACTGAATTATACAAAGAAACACTTTTCTTTATTCAGTTTGTATCACAAACATTCGTTATGGAATCAAATATCATTCATAGGATTCCTAAAGAATATATTAAATGAAAGAGGTAAATTTTCATTTACATGGAACACTATCATCCCAACTGGTAGACATCGATATTTCGCTGTGAGACACTTGCCTTATTGGCTCTTTAGTACCTCAAATCTGGATAACACTATAAAAAACACTCAATTCATTCACAAAATTGTGACTTTATATCACGGATGACATGTCATCGATGACAGTACGCAATGACATTCATTCGCTTATTTGATTAAATTCCAGCCAAAAGATTAATTTTTGGAAGATGGGAAAGTAGAAAGCCAAAAACTTATTTTACCAAAAATAATCTCTCCCAAAAATATAACCCTTGCTGGGATTTAAAAGATTCCTAAATTTTTTTGCATAAAGATAGAGAAGTAGAAAGTCAAAACTTTCCTTTCCCTATTTTTCTAATGTTTTTGAGACATTGTCACTTACTACTAACTCAGCAATCCACAAGTTGCAAACAGTTTCCTGAGTTTCTTTTCCACTTCTATAGATGTAATATTTTTCAATTTGATAGCTTTGATCCTCTTTGCGAATTAATCTATCATTATCAGGTACATTTTTTCTCTGATTGGTCCCAAGAAGTCGATATATATTCTCTCGAAAACTTGTGAAGTTGTTGGCCATGATATCAACTCACTCTTGGGTGGATTCGGTTTAGTTTTTAAACACATATGACATGCCTTTATTGATTCCTCAATTCATTCATCAATATTTGGACAATACAGAGATGATTTACCTAATTTGTTTGCTGTTACAACGCCTATGTGAGTTGCATGTACGCTTTCGAGCAATCTTTTTCCTATGGATTTTTAGATAACAATCCTTTTTTCTCATAATAGGATGTTGTTTTTCAACTCCCAGCTCACTTCTTCTGTTTCTTCTTTGGTCATATTTCTTTTCTCAAACATTTCATGACCTCTTGAAGGTTCTCATTCTTTTATATTTCTTCTTTAACCTTTCTGTTATCTATCGGTCTATGCCTATTACTTGCCATTTCTTGAGAGGCACCCTTTCATTATCAGGGTTTATTTTTTTACTAGAATGGTCTAATTGTTACCATTTACTAGAGATCTAGCCACGAAAATTCCTGCTTCTGAGCCGTTGGATGGCTCTATCAATGCAAAGCCCAAGCCGCCAGATCCAGTAATTTGAACTTGAATGATTTTCTCGGTGTTGGGAGAGATTCTGGAATCCTCCAGTATAACCACCTTGGCGCTGTCATAAGGCTGAGAGGGCACGGCGCATAAATTTTTTTCATTTCCAACCTCTAACAGTTTGTTCCTTATTTCCACCACGAATTCGTAGGCGGACACGATGTCTAGTTCCAAAATAAATTCGTCGGCCACTAATACCTTAGTTCCTATTTCGCAGTTTCCAAGCCTGAGTCTCACTTCAACTCCTCCATAAACGGTTGATCTATCTCCAGTGGCTGTTTCCAGAACGAGTTCTACTGTGTTGCTCCAGTATCGACGGTGAAAAGGCACTGGTGATTATTCAGAAATCCGTTGACAACTAAGCTGTTACTGTTTCATCCTATCGTGAAAATCGAATATCTGAGAGCTTGGGATGCATCAGCCAATGTATCTCCCTAAGACTGGCTGAATTTAGTTTTCCGAACCCCGACGCTCTAGTTCGGGTAATCTCGAACGCCAGTCTCTTCTTTCGTCGGATGTTAATTGTGATCGACGGTCCTGCCTTAAATGTCCTTCTCTGCCGCAGTTATAGCATTTAGGCCGCCCTCTTGCCTTGGGAGTAGTTCCAGTCATCAAATATTTCTCAAAGAGTCCCTCTAGAAATACCATGATTCGGCCCGTTCCTTTGTCTTCCTTTTCACTAATGGCCCTCACTAGAACTTTTCGTTGTTGCCGTGAAGCATTTTTGGCAGCTTCAAATTCTAGGGCGTAAATGATGGCTTAATTCAATTTATTATGACGTGCCATCTTCAGCAACTGCTGCAGCTCCATATCACGAACCCCGTTGTTGGACTATGGACACTAATCCAGTGGGTGAGCGAGTCTCACCAACCTTTCGACTTCAGTCCCAAACTCTTGAAAACTTTCACCTTCAGTTCAGCTTGGTAGACTTGTTGAAGGTTCTCACTACCATATCTCTTTTTTCCTTCTACTTTACGCTGTAAAATTCTCTTTCTTTTTAGGCCGTGATGGAAGAACAAAAGCAGTCTCTGCTGCTATCTGAATCAATGTGCCCTTTTTGCACTGCTGTTCTCATACCCCATTATATATGTCGAAGAATTTTTTTTTTTGTTTTTGTTAATCATATCTTCATTAAAGGACATGTTTTAACTGTAATATGTGGTGGGAAATAAAACTATTATTAATATATCTGACCTCCAAAGCTTATACGACTGCTTCATAATCTATTTATTTATTATCAAGCTTCTCATCAAATTTCCGTCCAATTCCTTCAAACTCTTTAAATTTCCCATCAACCCCCTTACGCTTCTCATCGACTGCTTTTCCCAATCCCTCCTTTGTTTCCTGAAATACTTTTTGAAATTCTTCCTGAATAAATTCCTGTACCTCCTCTTCACTCATTTGAGTCGTTTTTAGATCTTTAAATAAATGACGGTACATCTCATTGTTTTTTTATCGTTTCTCGTGAATTTTTACTAGCAAGTATTTGTCTTTTTCTTGTTTTTCCTGAGTATTCCCAGCAAGTCTGTGACTTTTTCTGATTTTCCTGAATAATTAGTAGTCATTCTCAATCTTCATTTCGGCGTAATTGTTCTTTCTCTCTCGATTTTCATTCTCCGCCAGGCCCGCTTGCAAAGCATCGAACATTTTCTTGAGCTCTTACATCTTATCGTAATTGACCCTCCTTGTTTTCACTATAAAACAGAAAATTTTCAGTCAATTATTTTACTTTAGACACCAAATTTTACGTTTTCCCCGTGGGTTCTCCAATAATTGACTACAATGTATAATAATTGAACTTAACTTTATTTTACTGTCGATACAATAAAACACTAACTAAAATTTCGACTAATATGTCTATCGCCTTATTAAATAGCAGCGTACCGCACTGTCACTTAAACTTGATTATATAGATTTGCTTTATATATGACTTTTTGCGTTTACATATGACAATCAAAGGCAGCAGAAAATTCGCCGGAATTCCATTGACGCAGGTAGCATTATTCTCGAAGCAACGCCACATCTAGAACATCCGCAAGCGCACGTTGAGTTGAACACGTCACAATGGATTTATGACGACCAGCGGCGGCCGGTGTTATTTTCTTCAGGGCACTTCTTTATATTTGAAAAGATGCCGGAAGTGATGCGTTGTGGCTCATGTTTTGGGTTTGCTTTGGGTTATAACATTGTTATAACATTTGGGTTATAACCTTTTTAATTACTTTTGATAGTGAAGGTAATATATTATTTCGGCGGGAATCCAAAACCTTGTATAATGCCATTTTTCAAGCCAATGGAAAATAGTAGGTGGGAACAAATAAAATGTATATATCATTTGCTCCAGTTGTATTGGTTTCAATACTTTTAATTAAGAAATATCCTGAATAAATAAGCTACATCTGGCTAGATTATGATGAATACTTCAATAATATACAAAAACAGATTACTAGAGTATTACCATTGGAATAACGGCCTCCGTCCACCACAAATGACAACTTACAACCTCTTCTGTTGAACACATGAATGGGTTCTGGGTATTTAGGTAGAATGAAACCTGGTGCGGCAGCCATTAAAATGAGCCTTCTTCTCGTTTGGGGTACTCCATAGTGCCCGGCTTGTAAAACACCAAAAGTTACTTGATAGCCCATCGCAAGAAGACATCTCAAGGTCAATTTGAGCACCATACTTTTTTTGAAAGATACGAAATTCCTTACATTTTCTAATATAAAATATTTAGGCCTGGAACATTCACTATAGACTTATGCACAATTTACTGTGTATCCATCATACCTGTAATAATCGCAGTAACTGAGGTAAGACACAATGAGGGAGTTTTTAAATACGGAATACTGGCCGACGTTGAACCTATTCATGCCTGAAAATCCTTGACATGGCGGTCCTCCTACCATCATTTCTACGTCTCCTTTACAAGGCAGTCCTATTTCTTTACCTTGCTCGTTGAGTACCATTTTCAACAAATCATTACAATCTTGGGAAAAAACCTTGCAATCAGGATTGTTCATTTTATATGCATTTGCGGCGGATAGGTCTTTCTCAATCTGAAAATACAATTAAATATAATACTCTACAAACTAAAAAAATAAGACTATGTATAGACAAATACCTAACAGCAACACATGTTTTACAGCTTTCTCAGGTTTATTCATACTACGTTTATAAAAACTGTTATAATATCTACGTATACTCAGATCATAGACATTTCTTGTTTCGATCGTCATATGTATAATTTGAATAATTGTTCAAGTTAGTTAGAAAATTACTATTATGCTATTTTTTTAAACATACTGATGAATGAAAATACAGAGTAGGTGCAGGTAATATATTGTGTTTCAACAAGATGTTGTATGAGAGAAACTCATCATACAACGAATGAATCTCTTTTGGGCAAAATAATATGTTCTCAAATCATCTATTGTCAGACGATCTCTATGAAATCTCATTAAGCCACGGATGACACGGATGAAGGTAATTTGGAATTTAATTCCTGCATATGTTTTTCCCAATAAAGTATTGTTACTGACCTAATTTTTTTTTCGATTCTGGTATAGACTGTCCATTTAATTTTATATAAAGAGATTTTGAAGTGGTATTTAAGGTTTACAATGTGATTGAGCCGGTTTTTGAACTATTCAGCTGCAGCTGTTTTCAGTACACCATTTATTCATCAGTTAATTGTCTAGGCATGCTAGGTTTATCTATCACATCTTCGATAGCAGATGTATCATCAGCAAATTGGCACAATATAATATTCGACATGATTTTGGCAAGATTTTGCATGGATCACAAATAATGTGGAGGACCCTGTGATACTTCTTGCAATACAGCAGTTTGCTGTATTTCTGAGATTCGTTTAACCATGTTCGGAAATACAAACTAATTAAAAAAAAATCTGTTTTAAAATCTGTTTTTCCGTTAATCAGCTGCCGCTCCCATATGAACGAAAACTCTCAGAAGTTGAGAAACTTGTGCGAGCTAAGGACTAACGAGGTTAAAAGCTATCTATTAAATATTGTTACGTTTTCCCCGTGGGCTGGACAATAATTGACTACACTGTACAAATAAACCTAACTTTATTTCACTACTACACTGTCAATACAACACAAAACTTTAACTGAACTTCAGACTAATCCTTAAATGTCTATCGTCTTTTAGTTCACTTCGTATCGCACTTTCAACTAGACTAGCCTCCTCTGCCAGTTGGTAGTGCTTATACGAGTATATGTCGATGGAAGTCTTAGGAGGCCGACAAAAATATTCTCGAAGTGGCGCAGCACCTATGTGAACAACTTTAGACTTTCTTCTGGGTGATAATTACATTCTGCACACCAGATTGTTTATCTTGTGACTACCAAGTAAGGTCATTGACATGGTCTCTGCAATTAGAGACACAAACCTTTCCAATGTTGATGTTGGTAGAGCCACACTGCATCGCCCTCCTTGAAGCTCACTGCCATCGACTTTTTGTCAAACCTTATCTTCATTCCGTGGCTGGATAGCTGTAATTTGGATCTGGCAAACTGGTGGACGATATTCAGTCACTCCATCTGATTCACGTATTCTGAAAGGTTTGAGATTCTTCGGATGGACTGCAACACATTACGTCTATCGGAAGTTTCTCTTCACGACCGATCAACAACATGGATGGTGTGTAGCATTTCGCTTCATGGTGGGAGCTCTGGTATGCCAACAAAAAGAGAGGAACCAATTTATACCAGTCTCTTTGGCTTTCGGAGACATACATCGTGAGGTAGTTATTTATGGTGCGATTATGCCTCTCGACCATTCCATCGGATTGTGAGAGAAGAGCGGTTGTTCTTGTGTTCTTTACTCCCAAGAAAGTCATCATTTCTTTCCATAAATCCAATTCGAAATTGCGGCCCTAATTCGAGTGTTACTCATGTGGTGTTTCCTGGCAATTAAGTTTTGCAACAGCGCTTCTGCCACCGTTTTAGCCCCTTGGTTGGGTAAGGCTACTATTTCAGGCCATTTGGAGAAATGATCCATCACGATCATTAGGCACTCATTGCCGGATGTGATCATGGGAAGTTATACTAGAATGTCAACGGCGATTCTCTCAAAAGTGCATCCACAAAGGTACTGCTTCAACTTTCCTTTTAATTAATATAAGCTCCTGCTTTGCATTCAATATCCCCTTATTGTAATCTTCAGCAAAACCCATGAGATACTTCAAGGCTAATTTACCGCTGAATACATTGCTGATGGAATCCAATATATCTTGTTTACTCACATCAAGACCCCATCCTATCGGTAGTAGCGAATATGCATGTGTTTGTCCGAATGATATCATCGTTTTCATTGTGGTGGTTATACAGGGTTCTCGACCAACAACCACTTGCTCACCACCCATTTCATAGCGAATTTCGTCGAAGAGAAAAGCGATGATGTTATTGGATAGGTATCACCGCTTCGTGACATCAGATGGTGTGAACTTCCCCTCGATGTTACTATGACTGACACAAATTCAAATTTATTAACAAATGTACAATATCAAATGAATGTCTATTAATATTAAAAAAATGTTAGTACATGCATGTTGTATCGTATATATAACATCCATAATATTTTAACAGTCTGCTAAGTGTAAACAGCACTTGTGTTTGACTGAGTTAGTTGAAAAATAAACTGTTAACTGTTAATAGATATTGTTCATGAAAAAATAAATTAAAAAATGAAGAAATATATCAACATTATGAATGAGGGCGAAATAAATTATCTGTTGAATTAATTCGATGTTGTTATGCTGTTGTTCTCAACTTTTCAATCTCTCGTGGAATTATATTGTAAATTCTACAACCAATACATATGCAGTGATCTTGTATCAAATGTAGACTATACTTAGCAATTTGAAAGCATTTACTGGTATTTGATCTTGTATTATACTGATGTTCTATTATGCCAGTATTTGCAAAATGTTTTTTTATATAGATGGTACTGATTTTGTAAAATGTTTGTCTGAGATTTAAAATGAAATATTTTCTGAATTAAACTTTTGATTGAAATCTGAAAGGTTTTTTAAAAATTATTTTTATTGCATATTTATGAATAGACTTGACATATTTTAATGAATTTTCATATGCACCACCCCAGGCTATGATTCCGTAGGTTATAATATTAGAAAATAATGCATGATAAAACATCAATAGTGTTTTCACTTCAAATATATTTCTCAGAAGTCTGAACCTATGAAGACATTTTCTTAATTTTTTGTTAATTCAAGTGAATGTTTTTTCCACTCAGGCAACAATCTATATAAATTCCTAAATATTTTATTTCTGGGGTTCTGTTTAATTTAAAAGTGCAATTACATTTTTGAAATTGTTTCTGTAAACACTTTGAACTATGAATTTTCATTTCATGAAATTTTTGTTGATATTTTTCACTACATGAAAATGTCATGAATATAGTTGTCACGATATTAAGTGTGAGTAAGTCATAACTCAAGTTATGTTTCAAAATTGACACGCCAACTTCAGCCTTCGATATGGTCTCATCCCAGTTATCTCCATCCACTACATATACAGTGTTATCTGCATATGAATATAGATCTCCATCAAGATTTGTATTTAGTAAATCATTAATGTAAATAAAAAAAGGAAAGGTCCTAAAATCGTGCCTTGAGAAACACCACACTTTGTTATTTGTTGGTTACTCTTATATTCATTTATTTTCACGAACTGTTTTCTGTTTCTCAAGTAACTTCGGAAAAGTTCAAGGCAAACACCTCTTATTCCTTATTGTGTTAGTTTTTCCAGGAGTTTAGAGTGAGATACCATATCAAAAGCTTTCTTCATATCTAAAAATATTCCAATCACTTTTTTGTTAGTAGTCAGACTAGTGTCCTACCGAAAGTTCGGTTTCGGTCGAGTTTCGGCAAAAAAAGGGGTCGTGATTATTATGACATTAGGTAACAACTCAAATAAGTATTTTAATGTTTAATAGTGTGCACAATATCGTATACTT